>JZKD02S1666735.1:630571-673976 GCA_000966675.3 Picea glauca
TGCGCATATTGGACAGGAAAAACAAGCAGCTCCGGAATCGAGCCATAGAGCTTGTAAAGGTCCAGTGGACCTGGTACAGTCCTGAGGATGCGACATGGGAGCATGCAGATATTATGCGGGCAGAGTACCCACATCTTTTTGAAATTTTTGAAGGACACATAGAGGCAGTGTAAGTTGCACTGAGGACAGTGCAAAAATAAGGGGAGGGGAATTGTAGTGTTCCCAAGGCCGAGCCCCGTTGCAGATCATGTTATATGCAAAGAATTGTAAATATGTTCTATAGGTTGGTGAGCCAAGTTTTGAATAAGTGGTAGGCTTATGAGTTTTGTTAGGCCAGGGAGCCTAAGTGTTGAAGGCCAGGAGCCTGTGATATACTTGTATGTATGAAGGTCGATTAATAAAATGTAAATACCGCCAGTGCAGACCGACCACGATGAATGAATGAAGGGGGACTGACCGTCCACAGAGTGGGCAAGGGATCATGGGCTGAAAGGTGGGAAAGGGGCTGAGTGAGGAGCCTAGGGGCTAAGCCTATGGGGCTTAGGCCTGGAATAATATTTTATTATTATTCATAAAAATCCATGTGCACATTATTTTAACCTAAGTCCTTTGAAAGGGCCCGTGATTTCCCAAGTGGTGGGAGAAGGGCGTACGGATGGAAAACATGCAGTTCCCAGGGTGACAAGTGTCAACCCTGGTGCATGCAAATAAAAAACCCTGAACGGAGCCGAGACTGCTCTCGCGCCTCCATTTCTGAACTGAACCCCTGTGCGTGGAACCGGTACGACCCCTGCCGAATATCCGGATTATCTCTGAAAACAGTTAGCCTGTGTTGTGCGGAGGAATGCGTGTATACCCTGGTCCAGCGAGCGTGGAGATTGTGTCTGTTCCTGATAAATTCCGTGTGCGCATTTCTTGAACTGAAATCCCTGTGTTGAGATCGAGTGGAAGAACCCTGTAGCTATATGTAAATGCTGAGCTAGCCTGCGCGTGGAGCCTGCTCCGAGAATCATCCCGTGAGATTATCCTGTGACAACTGAACCTTTTTGGAGAGCCTTGTCTGTTTTTTCCCGTGGAATGTTGGGATTGCGTAGTGCTGGACTGCGTGAGGCTTGTGGGCCTGTGAGCGACTCCTCCAGGTGAGGAAGTGCGCAGAGGGAGAAGAGAACTCCTGGAAGGAATCCCTGTAGCTGCCTTGGAGCCCAGAGAATTCCGATTCGGTCTGTTCCTGTAACCCAAGGTAAGGGAGACTGGCAAC
The DNA here is from genome assembly GCA_000966675.3 of Picea glauca. Lineage (NCBI taxonomy): Eukaryota > Viridiplantae > Streptophyta > Pinopsida > Pinales > Pinaceae > Picea > Picea glauca. The sequence continues at coordinate 631,830 of JZKD02S1666735.1, forward strand.
CGAAGGACTGTCTAGGTGACAGAGAAGGTGCACTCTCCTGGGGTGGAACAGGCATGTGGGGAATGAGGGTCTGTGTGCAGTGAGCGTGGGAGATTCCTGGGAGAGCTTCTTCCTGTGGAATGTGTATGTGTTGTCTTCCCTGTAACCTCAGCCTGAGACTAGATTCCTTGCCCGGGGGTGGAGCTCGGTCCCAGCTCGGGGGTGACCTACTGTTGAGTTGATGAATAGTGTGGTCTAAGGATGGGAGGTTCGTGGAAGGCCTGCATTTGGTTGGTGAATGCTACAACAGATAAAAGATAAGTAATCTGAGTTATGTTTTAACACATTTGACATGACTGTGCTGTTTTTTTGTATCATGTTTTTCGCTGTGTAAATGAATTACTGTTGCATGCCATGGTTTGTTAATGGTAACAGTAACTTATATATATATATTACTCTATGAATTAAGTGTGTTTAATTCTAGTTAAATGCATTTGTTTTTAAATCCATGTAATGAATGGTAAATGGAGAGGTTTGGGTGAACCTGGGTAGTGAATTGGTACACTACAAATTGGTATCAGAGAAATTGGTACACTACAAATTGGTATTAGAGCAATTGGTACACTACATAGACCATCCACTCCTGGTAATTCTCCTAGTCTCCCATCAGTTGGCCCATAGTCCTTCCCTGCCTCATCCCGTAATTCTCCCTAGTGCTCTTTCCATAACACCAATTCACACTCTTCTTTCCATGTCGTGCACTTAATAATATGTGCACCAACAAAGCTTTGTTTTCCAAGATTTTTCTAAAGGACTCCCCTGCAAATCCTCAAGTGGTTTCCCTCGATAACCTTACCTAAGAAGATCCATCCCTCATTTTAACGAACTCTAATGAACCAAACACATCTATTGTTCCTCTCTTCACCCATAAATTCGATATCAATCATGAATTGGCCACCCTCATTATGGACAATGGAAACCAAAATAACCTCGTCTCATAGGAGTTGGTACAATGCCTCCAACTACCCACTAATTCACATCCAACCCATACCATCTTGGTTGGGTACAAAAACGGGGTCCTTGTCTCATGGTCTCTAGGTGTTGTGCCATCACCTTTGCCATTTGTTTGTTTCATGATACAATCATATGTGATGTCTCCCCTATTGATTGTGCCAAATTATTACTCATCCTCCCCTACCAATAGGCCCGATACATTGTATACCACGCCAAATCCCACCTATATCATATGAAGTTGGACAACCACACCTATGTTCTCACATCATCTCCTCCTAAACCCACTATGTCCCTTACTGGAAAAGTAGTAGTTAAGAAAGTGAGTATTAATAAATGTGTCTCGTGCTTATTGAGCCATGTTAAACTCAATAATTTGTCCTCTCCTACACATCTGAACATGATACCCTTGCTCGAATAATTTTTCGATGTATTCACAGAACCCACATGATTAGATTTCTCTTTCTCTATTAAGAATTCCATTGGCCTCATACTAGGAGCATCCTTACCCAATGCCCTTTCCTACTGCCTCACACCTTGATGAGCTTCTTAAATTGAATGCCAAATTTTCCAATTTATGGAATCCAACCATGTCAATTCTTCATCGTCACCCTGTGCATGCCATGCCTTTATTATCCCTAAGAAAGAAACTTTTGAGTGTCTCCTTGCAATTGACTATCATTCCCTCAATAAATCCACTATTAATAATTGATATCCCTTTCCCTAGATCGTCGATATTTTGGACCAACTACAAGGAGATTGCTTCCTCACTAAGATTGACATGAAAATCAAGTATCATCAAGTGTGCATGTAGATAGTAGACACATGGAAGACAATGTTCAAGACCAAATTTTTTTGAGTAGATGGTAATTCCATTTTGGTTGACGAATGTGCCAGCCACATTCATGTGCCTCATTAATGACATCTTCAGACCGGACCTGGGTAAGTTTTTTGTTACTTATTTGGATGATATTTTAATCTTTAGTAACTCTTGGCAAGATCGTTTGCAACATGTGTGCAGAATGTTTGAATTGTTTTGTAAGGTCTCTTCCAACAGAGCCTTATAAAAACATAAATTAAAATAAAGAAATTCTATCATAACTTTTGACCATTCATTATTCATCATAATAAACCACATATTCAACATATAACCATTCATAACCATTCAACATAATTAAACATTTATGAGCAGATCATAATAAATTACATAACACAATAGAATAATGAAATACATACCTCTAACTGATGATACTGTTGTTCTCCAACTCTGCCTGATGCTCTGCCAAAATTGACTAACCTCCCAGCCAGCTAGGAACGGAGCCTCTCTGGCTCCCTAGCTCCAGGATTTGGTAAGGATTCCTAGCCCCCGAGCCCAAAACTCCCAGCAACAGGTGCCCCTTATTTCAGTCCTACAACAAGCTTCTCCATCCAAAAACTAGTAATACAGTTTTCCAATCTTCCAAAAACAAATGCTCCAATACAGTCTCCCAATATAAAAAATAATGTTCCCCCAAAAGTCCCCTTTTTCTGAGTGTTTTTCCCCCTCATATCCTCCTTTCCCCCCATTTCCCATCCACCTCCTTCTCCCTTCATTAAGTTTCACCCACCTTATCCTTCCATTAAATTTCAACCACATTATCCCCTTTTCATTAATGGGTCATACACCGATTCAAAATAATAATTAAAAATTTATTAATATCTCCAACATAAAATTTAATAAATTATTAAACCAATATCCCTTAAACCAATATTTAATTATGATAATTTAATTAATTAAACTAACATACATTCAACAAATATTTAATCAGGACAATTAATTAATTAATTAATTAAACTAATATACTTTAAACAAATGTTTAACTATGACAATTAATTATTTAACTAGGGTTGTTACATACACCCACCCTTCAGGAAACTTTGTCCCAAAGTTTAAATTATTTTATTATACAAGGGAAATGACACATGGTTTTCGCATTCATATCCAATAAACAAAGTTATCAGTAAGTAAGCCAAGAAAACTTATACATACTAGTGTACATGTGCAAGAAATGCATGTGTAGCTAGTACATCCAAGTCTCGTGCATGTACTAATAACAATAACTATCACCTCTATAGTAATTTATGTATGCATCCAATCCATTGAACAAGACTATTCATTTTAAAAAAGATAACAACCCAATCAAATGTTTGCGAAATCCCTTAATTACAATTATCTAGCTCAACAATGTTATTTAGACAATTGTAGTTTAGTTAAGTAATTATGAATATTCATATATACACATTTTCTTTTCAGAAGGAAAAATAATAAATTCCACCATAAGGCAAATCTCCATACACTCTCAACTATTTCTACTCATCCTTCCTCCCTAAATTACTTCCATCTTCCATTCATATCCTTCCTCTGCTGGACTATCTTGGAGCGTCATCTATATTGACCTAACTCCAAATACAACCCGTAATCAGAAGTGTCGTTATCTTGACCAAGCTTCCCCAATAGGTAACTGGCAATCATCATCACATGTCTAGGGGAGCGTGAGCTAAAACCGTCATCCCATGAATCCAGGTTTCAGAGGATACACAGTGGGAAATTCCTCCACCCCTCCTAATAGGACTAGGTTCCACACCCTACAATGGAATATACAGTGGCACCATGTTGCTGGGAATTTTATCATCGTTTATTCGGTTTTAGGCAGTCTCACCACCTGAAATCCTGCACTGGTCCACATATCATAGCAATACATTCAAACCAATATAATTTCACATACAAGGATTCATACCATATTGTCTCTCGGTCGGTGGTCATGACATACACTTTCATTACCATTTTCCCTTGGGTATTTCGTATCCCATTGACCTGCAAATTAGTCTATAACAAAATCTCATACATATCTATGCATTATCATAATGTAAATGCATCCGACCATAATCTCAATTCAGTATCCATGTACCAACAACTTTAACATCAAAGTTTTCATGTTAGAAATAGATCTCATAATATCCCATAATTCAATTAACGTCACCCATTCATAGAATTATAATTTACATAATAGATTGCATCATATCCAACATCATTCAAATAGAATTTAAACCTTCATAGGATTCACATTCACACAATATATCACATCATATCCATCATCATCCATAACATTTAAACATTCATAGAATTTTCATTCACATAGTAGGTCGCATCATATCCATCATCATCAACAACATTTAAATATTCATAAAAATTACATTCTCACAATATATCGCATCATATCCAACATTATTCAAATACATTTAAACATTCATAAGGGTTCATACATCTTAAAAGTTCAAGTGCATCATTTAATAGTTTTACTGTGAATAGAACATAAAAGTGATTAGGCCTCAGGTAATCCTAGCTGTCTAGGTCAAAAGGTGGTGTTACATTCACCCAACCTTCGAGAACATATTCTCGAGGTGGTAAAAAAAATGAGGGATAATCTTGTCATAACGTCTCGACATCTTCCCAAGTAGCAGATCGTGGATTATATATATTCAGGGTTTCAATATAACCAATTAGAAGTTGTTTAAATTTCTAGATGAGGGTTGTTTAAATTTTTGGGTTGGAACAGTTCCATTCCTGAACTTTCCTCCATATATGCGGGTGGCTGGGTAGGCCCTGGTCCAAGTTTTTAAACTAGGGCTCTGATATCATGTGTAAGGTCTCTTCCAAGAGAGCCTTATAAAAACATAAATTAAAATAGAGAAATGTTATCCTAACTTTTGACCATTCATTATTCATCATAATAAACCACATATTCAACATATAACCATTCATTACCATTCAACATAATTAACAATTTATGAGCAGATCATAGTAAATTACATAACACAGAAAAATAATGAAATACATAACTCTAATTGATGCTACTGTTGTTCTCCAACTCTGCCTGATCCTCTGCCAAAACCGACTAACCTCCTAGCCAACTAGGAACATAGCCTCCCTGACTCCCTAGCTCCAGGATTCCTGGCCCCCGAGCCCAAAGATCCTAGCAACAGGTGCCCCTTGTTTCAGTCCTACAACTAGATTCTCCACCCAAAAACCAGTAATACAGTCTTCCAATCTCCCCCAAAAAAATGCTCCAATACAATCTCCCAATATCAAAATTAATGCTCCCCCAAAAATCCCCTTTTTTCGAGTGTTTTTCCCCCTCATATCCTCGTTCCCCCCCCTTTCTCATCCACTGCCTTCTCCCTTCATTAAGTTTCACCCACCTTATCCTTCCATTAAATTTCAACCACATTATCCCCTTTTCATTAATGGATCATCTATCGATTCAAAATAATAATTAAAAAATTATTAATATCTCCAACATAAAATTTAATAATTTATTAAACCAAAATCCCTTAAACCAATATTTAATTATCATAATTTAATTAATTAAACTAATATACATTCAAAAAATTTAATTAGGACAATTAATTAATTAATTAAACTAATATACTTTAAACAAATATTTAACTATGACAATTAATTATTTAACTAGGGTTGTTACATGTTTCACAAGCATAAGTTGTAGGTGAAGGAAAATAAGGCCTTCTTTGGACATAATTTCATCCAATACTTGGGATCCGTAGTGGATATCCAAGGTGTGTTCCCATATCCCTTGAGGTTGAGTGATTTTCCACAATGGCCAGCACCATCCAGCATGCACCTCAAAAGTTTCATGGGAGTCATCAATTTCTACAGGAAATTTGTCTTCTACTTCTCCCAACTGGCTCAATCTCTACATCAATTGTCACGTTAAGAAATTTTGTTGTGGATTGGAGAGGTTGAGTGTCATTTTATGAAATTGAATACAACATTTTGTTCAACCCTTATTCTAATACTACCATACATGAATCAACCCTTTGATATCGAGACATATGCCTCTCAATTTTCCATTGAGGATGTACTTAAACATGGATGTCATCCAACAACATATCACTCCAAGACTCTTATAGAAGCCAAAGTCAGCTATATCACATACAACAACGAATTATATATCTTGGTACATGCACTCAAGAAATGGCACCACTACATTCTGGGTAAAGAGACAATCCTGCATACCAACCATCATCTGTTGATATTCATCAACTTCCAGAGAAAGATGCATGAACAATGCCATTTAAAGTGGGCAACATATCTTCAACAATTTGACTTAGTTATTAAATATAAGAAGGGTACCTCCACTAATATGGTGGACTTGTTAAATAAACCTACAATGCAAGTTTTTCACATTTTATAAGTGTGTTGTGTAGCTTATGATTTATGGAAGGACATGTATTCTATAGATCCATGTTTTAGTGAAGTTTGATGTGATTTGACGCAACCTATTTTCATCAACCAAAATCCCTTTCTAGAATACACTATCCATGAAGGGTGTCTCTACAAACTCAATTAGTTATGCATGTCGTAGATCGAAGACTGTCTCATTCTAATCCAAGAAGAACAAACATATTCTTGCAGTAGAAAATTCAACACAACCCTAAATCTCCAATGCCATTTCTATTGGCCGACACTGTCCAAACAAGTGGGAAAATTCATTCATATTTTATCTCTCTATTGACAAAGTAATCCATCTAACCGTCAGCATGGTCTGTACCAACCTCTTTGAACTCCTTCTCATCCATGGGAATCCATTTGCATGGACTTTATGAGTTCTCTCCCTACCACATTTTACAAGAATGTTGTTATCTGGGTCATATTTTGTTGTTTCTATAAGATGGCTCTGTTCACTCCCTGTCATAAAATTACAACTTTTGCGCTAACCACCAACCTATTTTTCCATCATGTGGGGCCCCATTTTGACTTACCCAGTAGTATCATTTGATATCATGACTCTTAATTCTTAAGTACCTTCTCGCATACTCTATCGTCTTATCTTGGATGCCAACTTCGTTTCTCCACCACATTTCACCCCCAAACTGATGACTAAATAGAGTTTTTCAACCACACTCTAGTCTAATATATTCGTAACTACTTTACAAAAAATAATTAGTGGGAATCTTATTTTCACATCTTTTAGCATTGTTATAATAGGGCCACCCACTCCTCCACAAGCTTCTCACCTTTTGAGGTTTGTCTGGTATTTCAACGAAGTGTGCTTCTCACTCTTCCATCCTTAGGGTCTGCATGAAAACAACAAGAGAAAAAATCATCATAGATTTTGATCCAAGTGGATATTGGTGGCAACCCACTTGTTCCAAATTCCAACTAGATCATCTTGATTGTTTTCAGTTCAACATGTTTCTCTGTAATGGGGACATTTATTTTTAATTGTGGGTTCTTCAATTTTGGGGTTGTCTTCAATCCCTACTCAACATCTTGGTGGATGATGGTGCTCTCCCACTGATTCCAACTGGATTATTTTGGAATTTTTCATGTCAATACATATTTCTTTACTTCCAGGGCCATTTTGGGGCCCTAAACAATTTTTTCCTGGCTTTCCACAATCAAACTGTAGACATAGTCAATGTTTTATCAAATAATGCGTAGTTCTCAAAAATACCTTTCCAACGAGCTATAACATGCCTAAAATGAAGATCGTATGCAAAAGTTAAGACCGTGGGAAGTTGATGTACTAACTTACCCCAATGGGGCCCACATGACTTTTGGCGCTTCATATCCTAGGGTTAGGTTTTTGGATGTCTAGGGTTTTGGCATTCATGTTTATTATAAAAAATCCTTCAAAGCCTCATTCTACGCATATTCTTGCGAATGAGCGTAATGTTGATATTATGGTAGCTGCGAGGGGTATTTACCTCCACGTGTAAACTTGACGAGAATAGAATATTCTAGGAAGCAAGAAAAAACCCTAAATCGTTGATTAAGAACACTAGAAGACAACTCGGCTCAAGAGAATGATTTGTATTAGTTTATTATCCTCCAAGAGAAGAAGTCGGCTAAAGGAAATGTTATATACTAAGTAATTAGCACCCAGAATAAGAACTCAACCCAGGCAGTCTGGAAGAAACAATATAATTATAGGAGGCCATTATTCAATATGGCCAGTATTCTCAGAACTGTAGAAGTACACTTGTGCACACTATAGTTGGTCATTTTGTGCGCAAGTCTTGGGAGCAGCTGCTGCCAGCAGTTCTGCAATCTGCATTGTTGGTTTTTTGGGTTGGACTCTCTGATCAGTTTCTGTTATTTTTGCTTGGTGCGCTATCCTTGGAGAGAGGTGTGCCATCTTTGTTTGGATATTAAGCCTAGGGTTTACTTCTAGAATCATTCTCTGTCAAGGTTAAGGTGTTGAGGGGTGGCTTTGGCCTATGGTTGGGTGACAATATTTCTATATTGTCTATGGTTAAACGAGCACATCCATTACTTTCTAACAAGTTATGGGCCCACACTATCTTCGGACAGTCTAACTGCCGGAAGATAGATTGGGAGGATTTGTTCAGTTGCAGTTGCAGCTAGTTTATGCTGCAGCAACAAAACCCTAACCCTCTCGTTGAGGCACCTTAAGTGAAGAGATTGACCTAATTTATGGATACACTAGTGAACCCTAGCCTAGCACATCTCCTGGTACGCTCAACAAGGTAAAATGTCAAGTTTGAGTTTTTGGTCAAAGTCAAGGGTTGACCAAGTCAAAGAAATTATGACTTACTCTATGAAGTCAGAAAACATGTTAGAAGGGGCTTCTAACTTCATAGCATGGAAGACAAGGATTGATCTCATCCTTTCCAAGAATAAAGTGTTGGATATTGTGAAAGGAAAGATCGTGGAACCACAGTTCGAAGAAGGAAAAGAGAAGGAACCTCATAACGTTACGGTTATGGAGAAGTTCAAAGACAATGACATCAATGCCATGATTATCATATTGGACTCAATAAAAGACCACTTGATACCCTACATATCCCATCTTGACTCATCTAAGAAGATGTATGATGCCCTAACAAACCTCTTCTCAGTCAGAAACATTGGACAAGTAATGAGTCTAAAGAATGAGCTCTGTGACATGAAAATGAATGATGATGACAACATAACATCATACTTTGTGAGAATCTCTCAGTTAATATATCAACTACAAGCTATTGAAGAGATGAATTCAGATAAGGAACTGGTAAATATAGTATTCAATGGTCTTCCCAAGACATGGGATGCATTTTTCGCAAGCATGAACACAACGAAGGAGTATACTACATTTGAAGAACTTTGGACTTGTTGTGCACAAGAAGAATCAAGGATTAATGCAAAAGAGAAACCCCAAAAGAAATACGATGATCAAGCCTTCACAACAAGGTTCAATAATTTTAGGAATAAAAATAAGTTTGGCTCCAGGAAGAAACCAAATCAAGAGAAAGATATGTCAAAAAGACAATGCTTCAATTGTCGAAAATATGGTCACTACAAGAATCATTTTCCCATGTTAAAGAAAAGGAAGGAAACACACAAAGCATCAGTTGTCGAAGAAAGGGAACCTTCGAAGAAGGTCAAGCAGGACAAAAGATACTTCTTCTTCGAAAACAAGGTAACAATATTCTTCATAGTTCTTGTACATACCATGCTTAAATAGTTTATGAATATATCATGCATATCTATTTTTTAGAAGATAAGATGTTCAAAGAGAAAATACACCTATGGAATAACAACAAAATAAGGACTGCTATCACAATGACTACAAGTCAGACAATACACATGAAGGGATGAAGTACATCAACAACCCATGGTAACAACTCATGTGGAAGCTATTACATAAGTAATAGATGCAAGATAAGCCAAAATCAGAATCAAACTTGAAGAAACCTAGAAGAAGTAAAAACAAAAAGAAGTTGTCAATAAAGAGCAAATTGGAAAAGGACTTTTGACACTTTGCAGAAGGCAATAATTCCAAAAGAAGAGCATGCATTCATTCATTCATGAAGCAAGGATTATGAGGGAGATAATCTTAAACAATATGATCCATTGAATATGATGAAGTATCTATCCATGTTCCCATCAATGGTAGAAACCATGAAATGTAGCATGTGTTCAGTTTGAATTTAGAAGAAGTCTTCTTCGAAAAGAAGCCTTAAAGTATCCTTGGTTGTCCATCCAAACCCATGATACTATGATGAAAGGAATAAGTTGGAATCCTCAAGGCATGGAATCTATATAAAACTCCATGGACTTAAGAGCTAAAGAGAAACATGAAGAAGAACATGAATATTCCAACAGAGAAAAAAAAGACAGAAAAACCAGTCATTATATCGAGAATCATAAGACTACCAAGTAGAAGAAATGAAAGGTTTGATGAATAACAATGTGTGGAAGACTTATGAATATAATCATTGCGAGATCCAGAACCAAAGGTTCTCCTAGATGGAGGGAGAGGACTATGATGATATCTTGCTCCAGACATACCTCTACATGAGCCATTATATCTTTTGCAATATCCATCGATTGGAGTTTACATCAGATAAATGTAAGGAATGTTATTAGAATAATTGAATAATAAGAGTATGTAGAGCCACCTCAAGGTTTTGAGGTATACCTGAAAGAGAGTCTTGTATACAGATGGAATAAGATCTGATACATACTCAAACAACTTGGTGTAGAGCCTCCAATGGATAGCAAAAGCATGGTGAAAAATTTCTATAACAAAGATATTGTATCAGAATGGTTACTAAAAAGCTCATGATGATGGATTGCTAATTCATGACAAACTCTCATGATGGCAGAAGAAGTACCACTTGGATACGTTCCATTTTTACCCTTTCCACGATGTTATGAGATAGCAAGAAACAAAATATGAATCCAACAATGGTATACTATATTGATCAGAGCTATATGAAGCCTTCAGAGAAAACCAATGTTCCAAAAAGACCGAAGTACATTGAGATCAAGCATTACATTCTCCATGATGAATTACAGAAGAAAAAAAAGTGGTTCTCCAATATATATATCTCCACAGATGAGAAGATAAGCAGATATTTTGGTAAGGCCTCTGTCCAAGATGAAATAATTTGCATACTCAAGCTGGAGATCATGGAGACGACTTCCTTATTGAAAAAGAAAGAGATGACTCCCAGGTTGGGAGGGATAATTGATGTGTTATTGATTTATGGACAGTCATTTTTCAATTCGAAAAATGGTCCAAGATGAGAAGTTCCCTTTCCAGTTTGGAAAGTGGTTTGAGATTTATGACGGATAGGCATTTTCCAGTTCGTAAAATGGTCCATATCGGACGGTCATTTTTGTAATGAAAATGGTTCGATGGATTGTTGATGTACCATAGACAACAATTCCCCTTGTGGCCAGTGTGGGGGAATGGTTTAGGATAGTCTTTTTTCTTGACAGTCACTCTCAGTAGTGGTCAAGAAGAGTGGTCTGCATCGTTGGATAGTCATTCTTTCAAAGCTCACAGTTGTGAGAAGTTTTGAAGAATGGTCCATTTTTAAGGTTGGTGTAGGACAGTCATTTCCTTAGGAAATGGTCCAGACATTCATTCCCTAGGGAGGATTCATTCTCTCCAGGTTTCACTTTGTTTAGTTCCATAGGAATGGCTCAGATAGGTGAATGGTCCAGGTTCAGCAATCAGGGACAGACATTTCCTAGGGAATACTCATTCTCTCCAGGTTTCACTTTCTTTAGTGCCAGAGGAATGGCCCAGATAGGTGAATGGTCTAGGCTCAGAAATCAAGACAACTATTCTTCTTTGCTTGAGAATAATAGTCCAAATAGCCCATCATTGATGTTTTACTCTCTATGGGTAGATTCTCTTCCAGATCTCACATATGTGAGTGGAAGAATGACCCAGATGACTCTGTTTATATTATGATATTGTTTATGTGCAGGTTGATATCAAATGATATGATTTCCATGGAGACTGTATGTCTCTGGACAATATGTGTATGCTACTGTGGTGGATGTGCTCCACTGATTGTGACTATATGTCACTGATCAAGTAGCTATGTGCTACTTGGTGTGGTAGTGTACCACTAGATTGTAGTTGTATACTACTATGGATAAACACAATTGTGTTCTATTGAATGACATTGTCCTAATTTCCTTGTAAACTATCAGAAGTATTGAAAATGATTATCATCTAGATGGATGATCATTGTACTAATGGAAAAAGATTCTCCATTCGGGAAATGGTCCAGAAAATCTATTCTTCTAGGACATATGCTTAGATAAGAAGAATGGATTTTGTATCACTCCTTGGAGTGAGTGACTTATTCAACATCATGTCTGATTACTCAGATGGAGTATGGTTTCGAGAGATGATGTAGTTGATGTTGTCAAATGTCATTCATAGTGATGATGATGTTCATGATCTAATCATGAGATAGTCTGTATGGCTATGATGATGCTACCGATTGAATGGTATGTTTGTGCTCAAGATCATTTCCTTAAATACCTCCCTAGCTAGGAGGGAGTGTTGATATTATGGTAGCTTCAGGAGGTATTTACCTCCACGTGTAAACCTGATGAGAATAGAATATTCCAGGAAGCAAGAAGAAACCCTAAATAATTGATTAAGAACCCTATAAGACAAGTCATCTCAACAAAATGATTTGTATTAGGTTATTAGCCTCCAAGAGAAGAAGTCGGCTAAAGGAAATGTTATATACTAAGTAATTAGCACCCAGAATAAGAAGTCAGCCTAGGCAGTTTGGAAGAAACAGTATAAATATAGGAGGCGAGTCTTCATTATGGCCAATATTCTCAAAACTACAAAAGTACACTTGTGCGCACTACAGTTGGCCAGTTTGTGCGCAAGTCTTGGGAGCAACTACCGTCGACAGTTCTGCAGTCTGCATTCTCGGTTTTCTGGGTTGGACTCTCTAATCAATTTCTTTTATTCTTTCTTGGTGCACTATCCTTGGAGAGAGGTGTTGCACCTTTGTTTGTTTATTAAGCCTACGGTTTTCTTCCAGAATCATTTTTTGTCAAGGTTAAGGTGCTCGGGGGTGGATTCAACTTTTGGTTGGGTGACAATATTGTTATATTGTCTATGATTAAATGAGCACATCCATTACTTTCTAACACTTAACCATCACATATCTTCTCAAAGATAAGCTGCCACCATTCTAGCAAGTCTTTCACTTTGTATTTTTACAATATATCTACATTTATTTTATTAATAGAATTCATTTATTACTGTATTTCTATATTTATGGTAATATCTATGTGCACTTCATTGTAATATCTATGCTTCCATTTCGTTCCGAAAATAATCCGGATCAGTGGTATCAAAGCAGGATGCTCTTGATCGTTTTTTCGTACATGTTCCAAGCAAGGTCCAAGTATATCAAGTTGGGTCTTGATCTTGTCTCTCTTGAGGACAATATCTCTCGCATGCCCAAGAAACCCTCCATGGTGGAAGAAAATAAAAACAACAGAGCATGAGATTTTATTAACCTATGGCTTGAGAAAGCTCTCGCGCGACAGAGGGACGAAATGATGGAGAATTTTCACCACATCCTTCAACATCTGTCGATAGTAATAGGTGAAAATTCATCAAGTGTCCACATTGGAGGAAGATTTCCCTTCAAGGTAGAAGTCAATTTTGACATTCCTGTATTTGAAGGTCAGATAGATGCGAATACCTTAAAAAAATGTTTAAATCTCCTAAAAGGTTATTTATTTCTTCATAATTTTTTCGACAGGGAAAAGATCACCTTCGCACTCCCCAAGGCTCTCCCCCATGTTAAACATTGGTGGGAAACTTACTAGGAGAAAGTTTCCATAGAGGAATTTAGAATATATGGGGCTAAGCCCACTTGAGATTATTTTGTAGATGCGGTCAAGGAACAATATTACCCTATTGAAAACTATGAAGATTGGTACATGAGATTGACCACACTGCAGCAAGAGAAGAGACAAAAAATGTTGGAGTTCACAAATACTTTCCATACCTTGCACACCAAGCTGGGTATCAAAGACTCTGAGCGACATTTGGTTCTAAAATATCATGGGGCTCTGCATAGGTATATCGAGACTGAAATGGATTTCCTAAACATCTCATCATTGGGAGCTACCTATAGATATGCTGTCAAAATCGAGCATAAATTTAGGCACTAGAACAAATGGGAGCTCGGGTCTGCAAATCCACAACAACCAAAGCATGATAAATATGACCCTAACGAACAGCCTCGTGACAACCAGTCCAAGACACATGAAAAGAAGAGTAAATGAAAGACGAATAATGACACTAGGAAGTCGTGCAAATTCCAAAAAGGCCCCTGGAACAACACCGATGAATGTCACTTGACACAATCATTGGTGGATGAGATCAAATATAAGGAGTCGAATCCTAATTCATAATTTGATCCAGAAAATAATGAAAAAGATAGATCATCGACACAGACCCCACTGCTACTATTGTGACCAGAACAATTCAACCAGAAGAACCAATAGATCCCGAAGAGGGGGAGAACCTCTTCCATTCATAGATGTGGGTGAAGGGGATCACGTTGCATTTCATTATTGATAGCAACAACCAAAAGAACCTCATCCCAGCTGAGATCATCAAACATGTGTGGTTGTCGAAAACACCACACCCGCAACCGTACAACATCGCTTGGCTTCACTAGAGATGATATCTCCATGCCAGCCAATAGTATCACCTATCTTATGGAATCCAACCCTTCAAGGATGAGGTAGGGTGTGATTTTTCCCCTCTTGATGTCTATGATATTGTTTTGGGCCAACTATATATGTGGAAACATCATGTTGTTTATGATTCTTGACCTCATTGTGTCATTATTACTTTGGGGGTCAGCTCTACAAGATACCGTAGGTAGCTCTGACTATTGTTCCACCAAAAACGTGCTACAAGGTAATCTATCATATTGCAAAATTCAGCCTCTTCACAATTTTTTCAATGGATGTATAGAAGGCCACTGCAACCATTGCAGCCTCAACACCTTCTATCCATTAGAAGCAGATTTCATAAGAGAAAGAAGATAGTGTTTCTTCACCTATGATGGTGCCTACACAATGCCTCATCAAGCCTAGAGACAACAAGTTGGTGGAAAATATTCAACCCTGACAAAAATAGGTTCCTGACATCCTTCCATAGAAAAAAAAAACTACTTCTCCAGCAAGGCACACAACTCCTAAGGGGGTAGGACTAATCCAGGTGGATATTGGTGGCCACCCACCTGTTCCAAATTCCAACTAGCTCATCTCGATAGTTTTCAGTTCAACACATTTCTCTGTAATGGGGAAATTTCTTTGTAATTGTGGGTTCTGCACTTCTGGGGTTGTCCTGAAGCCCTACATAACATCCAAGTGGATAATGGTAACCTCCCACCTATTCCAACTAGCTTAGTTTGGATGTTTTCATGTCATTACATCTTTGTGTACTTTCAGGGTCATTTTAGGGCCCTAAACATTGTTTTCTTGGCTTTCCATAGTCAAATTGAAGATAAAGTCGGAGTCTGATGGCATAATTCATAGTTCTCAAAAATACCTTTCACACGAGCTATCACACACCTAAAATGGAGATCGCATGAAAAAGTTACGACCCCGGGAAGTTGATGTACTTACCCCAACAAGACCCACATAACTTTTGGAACATCATCTCCTAGGGTTACGTTTCTGGATGTCTAGGTATTTGTCATCCATGTTTATTATAAAAAGGCCTTCAGAGCCTCATTGTACTCATCTTCTTATGAATGAGTGTAGCCATCACATCTCTTCTCAGAGATAAGTTTTCACCGTTCTAGCAAGTCTTTCCCTCTGTATTTTTACAGTATCTTTACATTTCTTTCATTAATAGAATTCACGTATTATTGTATTTCTCTATTTCTGGTAATATTTATGTCTACTTCATTGTAATATCTCTTCTTTCATTTTGTTTCGAAAATAATTTGGATCAGATTTTCATCCACAACATTATACAACGAGATTCCCAAGTAGTAGAGGAATTGCAACCAACACAAGAACATGCCAATTAGAGGCATCGTAAATGGCACACACCATTGGTTTTTCAACCCAGTGATCGAGTTTGGCTATTACTAGACAAGGATCACTTTCGATGGAAACATCATAAGCTCCACCCTTTGCGTTATGGTCCATACACCATGCTTAAAATAATTGGCAAGAATCCTTATTGCTTGGACTTGCCACCACAACTTGGCATCCATGTTGTGATCAATGTCAACAATATCAAGATATTTGAGCCACCACAGCTTGAGGAAACCATCATGTTACATCATCTGGTAGAGAATATATCGTATTTTCAGCCTCCTCTGCTCGTAAACACCATTCTAGAATTCATTATGTTCGAGAAAAGGAATAAGGGAAACTCCAACAGAAAAATATTGGAAAGGGAAAATAATTCTCAAATGGATTTGTTCCCATGCAATAACTATAGATTATTGTCGATATCGAGCTGGAGTAGATTGTTCCTCTTGAATCCCTTGATTTAACGCCAAAGAATTTCTCATAGCCATGTGATAGTATTCATCCTCATCTTCTCTCGATAATAGATAAATGATATGTTCTTCTCTCGATCTCTCAGATATCTTATATAATGGAATTTGTAAAGAACTACAATGACCAATCTTTGCATGAATAGATAATTATGCAACACTTCCAACATTAATTTCTTCAGATGTATCAATTTGAAAAATATTCTCATGATAACTAGGATGAATATCCTGTGTCTAAAAACTAGTAGTTTGCCATGTACTCTCGTAATCGCAACACTCACCAGCAACAATATGTTTCCTACCTTGTGAGCCGCAAGAGCCAGACACCTGCGTAGTCCAAGTGGATGTCTCCAACAACATTACATGTTCTTTCTCTCACTTGTTCACAGAACCATGGACACCTCTGGATCTAATCATGGATGAATTGGGCCACTAGAAAGGGTGTCCATCTTCTTTCACCATTCAACGTGAGGATGTATGGCTATTTCTATTGTAAACTGCCCTCATAAGTCCAACTAATGAGGGGATTTCCTAATAAATAAATAGCATGCTATTTTCATCATAAAGTTAATTAATAAAAAGTGAAACAACGTGTTTTTCTCTTTGATTCTTTTAGTATTTATATTTATACAACTTTTTTTTCTTGTGTACCAATCTATCATGAGGCTGGATTTTTTAATTTTTGAAATTAAATTGAAAATCAAAATAATACATAATCTTGTTAATAATTTTATAGCATTATCTTTTCAGCTATATTATTAAAGTGATGGATCACACATATCACCTTTTTTTTTTACCATTTTCTAGGATTACTACGCATCTTTTGCCAACATTTAAACTATAAATATTTTGAGCAATATTTAATGACTCAGTATCCGAATTTAAAATATCATCAAATAGACTCTTTATCACCTCTTTAATTTTTTTTAAGAAATATTTTATAATGATATATGACAGCTCATGTTCTACATGTGAAATAGCTAACGGAAAAGAAATAAGAATAACCGTGGGTTTATTGCAAAGTCAGATAAATTAGTTCATACAAAACCATTGATGTCTATAACATTTCACCACATTTTCGTAGTCATGACATGTTCTTATTTTATAATTTTAATTAAAAAGAATTTATAATAATGAAATATATATTCATTTTAATTTAAAAATAAAAATAGATATTAAAATATTATTTTTTTATAAAAAAAAAATATAATAATGAAATATATATTTATTTTTAATTTAAAATAAAAATACATATTAAAATATTAATTTTTTATTTTTTTATATAAAAATAAAATATATTTTTAATTTTAATTTAAAAATAAAAATAGATATTAAAATATTTTTATTTTTATTATTTTTTATATAAAATATTATATCAAGTAGATTTAGCATTAAACAATCATCATCCAAATTACCTTTAATACCTAATAATATTACGATTTTTTTAAAATTAATCTTTACCATGATTCAGTGACTAATATATTTGTAGCTAACTTTTAATCCATTTGGGAGAATAATTAATGGTAACGGTAACTTTTGAAGTCCCAGCGCCTCATCAAAGTCATAGAACGATGCATTCCAAGGGTTCTTCAATAATGAAACTTCAGTGGATTCTCTTGTGCGTAGGAGAGAATCGTGAACCCTAAGTCTAAGTCCTTTTCAAGCCAAGGTTCTCCGAGGCTGATACAGCGGATTCTCTCGTTCTAGTGGGAGGAACCCTAAACCCTACATTCGGACCGGCTCAAAGAACTTTTAGGTTAGTCTTCCCTGTCTTAAGCCGTGTTAAACGCTCAAGCTGCACGGCCTTAAAACCCTAACGAACTAGTAGCACGCTCATTTATGGTCTTAAACCCATAGGTAAGTCATAGCACAATTGGTCTTGTCGTTCAATCCGATATGCTCTGCTCCGTATATTATTTGAACTTTCGACATCTGCATTTCGCAATTCGACAGACGAGAGAGACAGAGACAGCAATAGGCAAAAGTGAGACCATCCGGTTTGACCTCCTATAGTGGCTGCTATCCTATCCGTCCGACTGATGAAGAACCAACCAGAAATAAACCAAGACGAGATGAAGGCAGAGAAGAAAGCGGGGGCGACGATTCCCGAAGAAAAAACTGGCATGCTGATTCGGCCATCCACTTCTACGCCAGGTATACCTTCTTCATCACAAAATTTTGGAAACCTTATCGACATTTTTGGCCTTGGTCCGCTCTCTGATACAGATGTGGAGTCTATTTCCAACTATAATAAAGACTCTTTTATTAGCATTCACAATAGAGCTCTGGAAAAATTCTCTAGAATCGCCATTGGAGAATATGCCTGCATGTCTGACAGATTCGATGGATTCGATCTTGTTCAAACCCAGTATAAGCATTTAGGACGGAGCCGTGATCTCATTGTAGTTCCTCTTAGTGACTTGCTCTTTTGGGAGAGGAATGAGTTGAGAGTTATGTATGGGGAGCTCTGCGTTGATCCCTTTAGGTTCGGGAGAATCTATACTGTCATGAAAGAGGCGGACACCGAGAATGGGATTGCTCTGTCGATTGTTGACCCAGATTTCTTTTCCACGGATCAATCATATGCAAGAAGGGCTTACCCAAAGGGCACCAAAATTGCTCTAAAGCAGCCTCGCTTGGTTAAATCCCTTGATGGCTTTAAGTGGCTTAACGTCGACAATCCGAGGTCAATCGTGAGAATAGAGAGGTTCCCCGAAACCACCGAAAAGAAATTCCGGCATTGGTTTGACAGTGGAGGACGCGCCCATGATACCCAAGACTGGGAGGCATGTGTCCGGAATTACACAAAATGCGAAATAATCTTTTCGGCAACCGGAAGCGAAACCCTTGATATGGATCGGATGACACTTAGTTTCCAATTCCACTCCAAGAGATCGCGGGCGTACATTGAGCTTGCCCGCTATTATGAAGCGCTCCAAGACGCGGTGACCTGCTGCACCATCGACGATTATTTGGGTGTTTCTCTCGAAATGTTGATGCAAGGATCACGCCTACGAATTGAATCACTTATATCTTTAGGGAGATATAGGGATGCTTACTTGTTCTTGAAGGACGTTTTATCGGACAACGACCCCGAAGAAACTAAATCTCTCGTCCAGTTCTATGGGGAAAAGTGTATCGAATATTACCGTATGGGCGAAGCCATAGTGGGGATTCCAGAAAGACTAAGAGATTGCATTCCAGATGCTGATTACATCGGACCTGTAGTGGTAAAAGAATCGGGCAAAGGGCAGGGCAGAGGACTGTTCACTACCGAGTTTGTGAAAGCCGGAACAGTGTTGCTTATTTGCAGGGCTTTGGCCAGGTGCGATTATCACAGTTATCCATTGAAGGACGCTGCTATAGTTAACAGTCTTGTTCGGAATGTACGAACTGCGATCAGCCACGAAAGAGATCATGTACAGCTGTTATTCCTTTCCTTCGATCCTTCCAGCGGCAACCTCTTCAAAACACACGCTCCTAAATTGCCGGAGTTCGCAAATAACGATGTTGAAAGTGTGCCTATTTCAACGAAGATGCGTATCCGTGAAGAATATCATAAGCTTCGCAACGAAGGTATCCTCCGTATCTTAAGGACGATTGCGTTTGATGATATGTCTCCAGAAAACATAAAGAACTGGATGAATCATGCTGAAAATAAGCGTTACCACGGCATTTGGCTGATTCCGTCCCTCCTCAACCATTCTTGTCTTCCGAACGCCTCCAGAATCAATGTCAGCGATGTTATGAGTATTCATGCGACCAAGGACATCAATAAGGGCGAAGAGATCACCATCCCCTATTTCAACGTTCTTCGTCCATACCATGTTCGCCAAGCTGTTTGCAGGAGGTGGGGATTCTCCTGTTTCTGTGAACGATGCCGGTTAGAAGGAACCGTAATCCGTCTTCATGATCCGAAAAGGATTTATGAAAAGTTCCTTCGGGCCTTCTTGGAAGCCGGTAAGTCTGTGACCAACGCGGATGGTGACAAGAATAGCATAGACATGGAGGCCATGGGCAAACTTTCTGAGGACCTGGATGGCTGGTTGGAATCTCTGGGAGAGTTGTTGGGAGGGCGAGGTTCAATGTGGATTCGGTCTTCGTTTATTCTCCTCTATCTTGCCCGGCTCCGCCTAAATTTAGATGAATACGATCACCATAAATATGAAGAAAACTCTTACAGAAAATATCTGTGTAATCTAAGAAGTGTCAAAGAAGCACTGCTTGGCACTTGCCCTGGTGACATTCGACGTCTGCTTTTAGATTCCAGAGACATGGTAACCTACAAACAGATTGCGGCCATCCATCCTGAGTATGACGGTTTTTATCAACGCATCCCCCAGCTCAAGAAATCTTGTGATTCTGTATACGGGTGCCAGAAGCAAAAGATTGTTAAGGCTATTCTTCGTAACCTTCCGAATAGTTTTATTTTGTGAGACTTTTATAGTTAAGGCTATTCCTTTCAACCTTTTGAATAGTTTTATATTGTAGTTATTTCACTCATGGGTTCTTTATTTTTACTTTAGCAATCTGCCCTAATATCTGGATATGGAGTGGCAGCCCATTCCTTCTCGTCTGTGCTGATTGCCAAAGTTTTTTGTTATTTAATGAAAAGAATACCGTTACGAATCAATATTCTGTTGCTTTTTCCAATTTATCAGGAATTTAACATAGTTGATTGATCTTGTTTGAGCTTATACTGAAGAGTGGCCTGTGTAAATTCAGTATTTCCCTTAAGACGTTCAGGGGAAGTTGGTCCTTTCCAACTAGAGTCAAAATATTTTAAAACTGGAGCTATATTTGTTAATTGTAACCAAGACAATGTATCTGCATGTCACAACAGGTTCATTTTGAGGATCTGACTAATTCGTTCAGGTTAATTGGTTATTTGCCATTTTTTAGTTTTTCAATCTTCCGGTATTCCATTAGCGTAATTTTAAATATTCTATATTTTTTTAACTGTAACCAAGATGGTATCTGCATGTTACAACAGGTTCATTTTGAGGATCTGAAGCTTTCGTCAGGTTAATTGTTTATTTTCGTTTTTTAGCTTTTCAATATTTTGAATCAAATTTACCATCTTATTTTAAATGGAATTTATCATTTTAAATCTTGACGTTGGCTTCAGTATTCCATTAGGTTAGGAATTATGATTTTGATCTCTGTCGTTGAATTCTGTATGTCAAACGTAATATAGCTCATTTATGTTAACGCTGTAAGGTAAAATCATTGATTTTTTACTAAACTGTAATTGCAATTGTTCGGCAATTTTTTAACATGGTTGTTCAAAAATGACACAATTATACACACTAGCACAGCTACTCAAAACCATGGTTGATGAATGTTGAAAGGTGGGGACAGAAAATGAAATGTACAGTCAAAAAATGAAACGTATAACCAGAAAATGAGCGTTTATAGCCAGCACAGTCAGCTTGCTAAATCCAAAGTTTAATCATTTAAATGTGGCAATCATATAGTGTTACAGTAATTTCTTAATATGATTAGGTAAATGTTAAAAGGTAAACAAGTTAACGGATGCATTCAAAAGTACAAGGAAGTTATGAAGAGGAAATCACATTCATTGATTTGAGAGGACGACTAAGAATATGCCAACATTTTCAATTGTTAACCATCAGATTGAAATTTTAAATTAAAAGATGATTAATTGTGCTCATTATCAATAAATGTACACCTTTCGACGTAACTAGTACTCCACTGAGATAATTGATGTTGATGAATGTAAGACAGAAGTTGAATAAAATAAAAAAAGGGATTTGTTTACAGTAAGAGAAAATATGTTGATCTTTATAGACAAACCAAGTAGACTCAAAGCTACTTTGTCCACCTTTGCAGTTGTCTCGAAAGACTGCGACAAGGCCATAGCAATCCACGCATTCATGTGAAAATTCCAAATAAATGGAGTTAGTTGTATGACAGAAAGAGAGGGTTGAGGAGACGTATCTGGTACACAAAATCCTACCTAAATTAGAAAAATCTAAAATGATACAATATCCTTATATAGAAAGATACAACTGAAATATAACAATAAGATTTTTTTTTACATGTCATGATTTCGTTTTTTTATCATATTCTTTATACCTATTCCATTTAAATAGCCAAGAATACAGGGAGCCTTTCATGTTCCCGACTCCTAAAATAAAATTGTATCAGTATAATTTCCCATGTTGATATGTCCAATAAAGAAAAAAAAATATCAAAAAAAAAATTCTATGATTTTCATAAATACTCACGAGTAAAGTAACACCAACACCAGAAACCAAGTTATGAATTTTTGAATTTTGGTCCCTTGTTTCTCAAGGAAAGTACTATGCAGTTGCAGACATCTTACAAAAACCAACAACTAAGAAGCGTTGCATGAATGTTATATGATTGTTCTAACCTTGATACGTGTGAGTATCTAAATATGACACTCAAGCACTTGCAATGTAATAGGTATTGAAACACCCTTTGGGTCCTTTGTACGAAGAAACATTGCAGTCCATTGAATCCATGTACAGATCAAATAAATAAATAATTGTTCCGAAAACATAAAAATATTTACAATATAAATACAAGGTCATTCAAATCTTAAAAGGTAGTAAACTTCTTTCAAAAAGGTTGTTACGAGGAGATATTAGTTTAGGAAAGTAACAATAATTCATGAAGCACAATTTCCCTTTGCCCGTACCTAAAACCTTAGGCTTTGGGAAAAAGATATGATCCCGAACCATTTTTCTAATCTATGTTCACGTGCTTGCTTCTATGACGCGGCGATTCACCCGCTTCAAACAATGTGAGCTAGAAGGAAAATTATAGTCTCTCTTGATGTTCCCAAAAGGATTTATGAAAAGTTTTTCCTGAAAAACTGTCAAAAGTGGACGATGAAACCCATTTTAGAAAACTTATTGTGTAACAAATGAGCTGGATGTTCACTAAAGTCAACTCAAGAATCAAGAATGATGGGAGAAAACCCTAATGAGATGTGAATTGGCTACATATCCAACACATCCAAAATCTCGAAAAATGCCTAAAATCCTGAAAATGCCTAAAATGTCATATGCTAGATTTGAAGATCATCTTTGTAGAGGACAAAGACTATGAAGTGAACAAATTGTTAGAAAAATAGGTGTGCTCGTTTCACTGTAGATAATATAGCAATATTGTCACCCAACCATAGGCACAAAGAACACCCCCGAGCACCTTAACCTTGATAGTAAGAATAATTCTGGGAGCAATCCAATAGCCAAACAAGGTAGCACACCTTTCTCCAAGGCTAGCGCACTAAGCAAGGATAACTACAGACCAAACGGAAAGTCCAAACCATAACCAAGAAAAATTCGAAGCCAAACCAAAATGCCAGTTGCAGCAGTTGTACATGCAGTTCCTCTCCAAACTTGTGCACTACTGGTCTTATGCAGTTGTGAGAGTGTGTATGAAAAATGAGCTCTAGCGCACTCTATTTATACTACTCTATCTGATTTGACTGGGCCGACTTCTCTTTTTGGAGTCTAATAACTCAATATTAAATATTCTCTTGAGTTGAGTTGTGTCCTAGAGTTACCATCCAACATTTTAGGGTTTATCTTGTTTCCTGAAGTATTCTAGTCTTTTCAAAGGTTACACGTGGAGGTTAATACCTCTCGAAACTACCATAATATCAACACTCCCTCCTAGCTAGGGAGGTATTAAAGGAAATGGTCTTAAGAAAAAACAAACCAATTAACTGGTAGCATCATCATAGCCACACAGGCTATCTCATGATCAAATCATGAGCACCATCGTCAGTATCAATATCATCTGATAACATCTACTGTATCATCTCTCGAAGCCATACTCCATCTTGGTAATCGAGCATGATGTTGAATAAGTCATTCACTCCATAGAGTGATACATTGACCATTCTTCTAATCCGGACATATGTCATAGAAGAGTAAATGTTCCAATAGATGTTTGAATCCACACCATGAGCTGCAAAGACTATTCTTCAAATCCAGACATACATCCTAGAAGAATGATTGTCTTGGACCATTTTCCATAGGGAGAATGTCTGTCCATTAGCATACTGACTATCCATCTAGCTGGTAATTGTCTCCAACACTAGTGATAGTCTTCAAGACAATCAAAACAATGTCATTCAATAGAACACAACTATGTTTATCCATAGTAGCAAACAACTACTATCCAGTGGTACACAACCACACCTAGTAGCACAAAACTACTAAGCAGTGACAGATAGTCACAACCAGTGGAACACATCCATCACAGTGGGATACAACTATTGTCCATAGACATACAGTCTCCACAACAATCACATCATCTGATATCAACCCGCATAACAATATCATGATACAAATTGAGTCATTTGAGCCATTCTTCCACTCACATATGTGAGATGTGGAAGAGCATTTGTCCTCATAAAGTAAAACATGAACATGGGCTATCTGGACTATTCTTCCCAAGCATAGAAGAATAATTGTCCCTGATATTTTAGCCTGGATCATTCACCTAACTGAGCCATTCCTCTAGCACTAATCAAGGTGCAACCTGGAGAGAATGAGTTTGCCCTAGGTAATGATCGTCCGAAGCATTTCCTATGGAAATTATTGTCCTGCACCAAACTCTAAAATAGACCATTCTTTGAAACTCTTCACAACTGTGAACTTCAAAAGAATGATTGCCCGACGAGGCATACCATTTTACTTGACCACTACCCAGAGTGACTTCCAAGAAGAATGATTGTCCTAGACCATTCCCCCACACTGGCCACAGGGGGAATCATTGTCTATGGTAGATCAACAATCTATTGGACCATTTTCATTACAAAAATGATTGTCTTATTTGGACCATTTTTTTAACTGGAAAATGCATCTCTGTAAGAAATATCGAACCACTTTCAGAAATGGAAAGGAAATCCCCATCATGGACCATTTTCCGAACTAGAAAATGACTTTCCATAAATCAATAACATATCATGGCTCTCTCCCAACCTAAGAGTAATCACTTTCTTTTCCAAAAATAAAGTCGTCTCCACGAGCCCCAACTTGTCTCTTAAGTACATAAACTTTTCTTCTTGGACAAAGACTTTACCAAAATATTTGTTATCTTCTCATCTGTGGAGATATACTGGAGAACCACTTCTCTCTTCTGCAATTTATCACGGAGAATATAATGCTTGATCTCAGTGTACTTCGGCCTGTCATGGAACATCGGTTTCTATGAAAGCTTCACATAGCTCTGATCATTATAATATATCATGGTTGAATTCAACACCTGATCAAACGGTCAAGAAACCAACTTACGAAGGCACTTTGCTTATGTACACGCATCACAAGCTTCAATATACTTTGCTTTTGTAGTGTTGAGTGCAGCAAACTTTTGTTTCCTGCTAGCCCATGACATCGTGGAAAAACTCAACCTTAAACATATCCAAGTAGCACTTCTTTTGCCATCTGAACTTAATCTGAATCGATAAATTTATGTAGTTGTATGTCATAGTTTAAACGCCCCACAAAACAAATATCTAGTTAAATGTTCTCCAAATACATTAACGAGCCAGCAAATTGTCAATACAGAAACGAATCTATTGGATTAGAGTCTCTTCAACTTCTTCAAATCTATTATCATGGGAGTTTTCCATAGATTTGCAATCCATCACCCCAAACTTCTTCGCATTGAATCGATTTCTCCCCACATCTCTCTAAGAAATTGCAACCCAATACCCTGCTTCTCAAAATCTTTCCATGCCTCCGACGTCTATGCTACTTTTGCCCAGATTCCATGTTGGTCTTACACATGTCAACTTCCAAACAGGTTGAACGGAGCTTTTCATAAATCCTTTTGGGAACATCAAGAGAGACCATTGTTTTCATTCCAACTCACATAGTTCAAACATGTAGATGGATGTTCATGTCTTACAAGCATTAACACACTAAGTGGCTAAAATGTACAATTCCGTATGGCTCTTTCAAGAGTCCGCGGTTTTCGTAAGTTGATTGTGCGTATGTGTCCACTTGCCGAAAGTGGGGTTTAGGATGCTCCTTTCTAGGGTCTAGAGTTTTATTTAATATCAAACCCCAAAAAATGTGTTTTATTTTCTTTCATTTATAAATGTATATTTTTATCATTATTATTTCACATTTATATAATAAGATTAAGAAATTATTGTACTATTTTATCAATTGAAGTAAAGCATACTTTAACAAATGTAGCGTTATTTAACTTTTACATTTATTTATTTTTGTTGAAATGACAAGTGGAACTTTTAGAATTACCTCATTTAAAAGTATTGCGAGACATATGGAGTGAATCATTTTCTTGACATTAAGACACTTCTTGTAATATGAATCCAAACATCAACATCATTGTACTTATACCATATATCATATTGATAAATTAATAAACTACATGCTTATCTTATTTGTGTTTTCTAACAGGGTATCAGAGTGGCCTTGGTTCTTAGGCCTGATTTGAGCTTGGGTATTTATCCATAGCATTTATATGAGCCTTTCATATTCCTTCCTCTGCAGAAACATTCCTTCTCCCTTGTCCAAAAATGACTATATCCTTTTCTTGTGCAAAACGCCTTTGTCATCCTTGCAAATTTGGGCATACAATTTCTGTGTCAGACCTGTCCAAAAATGCCTCCTGGTTTACTAGTCATTCCTTTCTCTCCTTCGATTGTGATTCTTCTTTGAGAAGAAGACCAAACCCCTTCTCACAAAACTGCCTTCTTGTTTTGTAATAGTGTGAATAATACATGGACTTTCACAATCACATCGCAGTTGTTCACTAGAGTAAATTCGTTGATATAAGATAAATGTATATATGAGCATGTCTCTCCCAGGACTAATCCAGAGCATCATCGTTTCCTATTGGGAAACACCTCTACCACTGCCTCAGTCATGACTTTCTTTTTATTTTTAACGCTGGGAAAAAAATCTAACAACATGTCGATAGACCTCAAAACAAATGGGTAAGAAAGTGCGATGAATTTAGCTTTATATTTCAATGAATGCGTGTTTCCTATCGGCCGCTATCTGGGAGATCCTCGACAATATGCCTCGGATATCCTTCATTGGGTTTGCAACTTATAAAATTTTTAATAACAATTATTCAAGAATACAATAGAAATGATTGATAGGCTAATGGTTTTGTTTTATTTTTTGATAATGCTTTAAGATTTACTCCAAACATTCAAATGATTTTAGACAACCTGCACTTCCATTCTCACGTTCTGTCTTATGTAACTCACGTTACAGATTCAAAGATTTCTCCATAATCAGTTTATGCCCAAGAGTTTTTCTTTTAATATTTGACAAAAGTCGAACAAACCCATCTTTTGCAAGACCTTTTTCCTATTGAGCTTTGTGATACATACAACTATTATATGCAATTTTGATACTTCATGCTAGAGGTCGATTGCTATGAAGTTGAGTGTACCCAATGACTTGTTTCCATTTATGTTCATTGACTCATCCATAAGTGAGCGGGCTTCTTGTGAAATATTCTTCCAAAATTATTAAGGTGCATCTTCTATCGAAATAACCACAAATTCCACTGCTACAAGCCATTGGAATACTTCCTTATCAAGACATAGGTTCCATATATATATCGACACCTGCCATTCATTTTTCAACTTTGTGCTCATGGAAAACACACAAACAACTACTTGAAGCTTGATTACACGTTCACAAGAATCAAGGTAACCTACAAATGGTTGAACTTTGTAAGTTTACTTGTGCTAAATCATTATAAACAGGTGCATTTTTGGTAGAATTTGACACCCTCCACTTTCTACTTTCATTTTTGAATCAGCTTGCGATAGGGTGGAGTTGAAATAATCCCTATGAGTTTTGAGTTATGGATCAAGTTGAGCAACTGCTAGAGCTATTAATCACTCTAATCATATATTTTGTCAACACTATAGTCACACTTGACAAAATCACTTTACAATCTATTGGAACGTTCTTGTAAGTTTCAGAAGTGAAAGAAACATTACTTCAAACTCATAATCGATTTCTTCATGACACACATGAGCAAAAGAATCTTCGACAACATTATGAACTAGTCTTTTTTCAAAACCCTATATTTGAAGATGATGAAGAAGATGAGGTTGATTCAGAGCAACAACCAACCCAAAATTCAAGTGCATATAAATTTCAGCTTCCTCTTTCCAAGCCAATCATCATACCTTGGAAAGAAATCATGCACAACAAGCATAGAACAAGTATTGGATATGAAAAGGATGTAACCTTTTTAAATTCGGATTAGACAAAATTGATCCAGTTCTAGAGTGATGAATTGCTTCAAGAAAGTTCACATTCACCAGCTCCACTTCAAGAGAAAATTCAAATATCCCAACATTGTCAGCGAGTTGACCACATGGAAGGTCAATGCTTTGATCTTCATCCTTGCGAGCATTGTGTAAAACATGATCATCCTTCATATACATGTTTCAAATGAAATACAAATACAAGAGTAAAGAACCACTATGGGTGGAGGGATTCTTGGTGATGGTAATCAATATTTAAGAAGATATGTCAGTCATATCGACACATTCAATCTTGATTATTGATGCATATTACAGTGAAAGAATTTACATTTTCTAACCTAGTACCTGACAAGGGGGAACAACATCAGTAATTTAAAGTCAATCTTCCAGTTTCAAAGTCCTACCAGTTGAGTAGTGACAAGCGATAATGACAAGAGAGTGTGATTGGTTTGTGGTGGTTTCTCTTGAACGACCACTTAGTTGAAGACTTGCAACTTCTTCTACAAAATAATTTGTGGTTTTCCTTAAACATCCACTTTTTAGAAGACTTTCATCTTCTTCTACATCATATTTTATGGTCATATTTAAAGTAGTATTGAGAGCACTTCCAATTAGAAAAATACATTATATTCGATCTTCTAGCTAACTTAGGAACTTTTCTGGGAACCATTGATCCTAGAGCAGAGTTCCAGAGTTTGTGGTCATCCTTAAACCACCACATTCGTTTGTGGTATTCCTTTAACCACCACCACCATTTAGTATAAGACATCAACTTATTCTAGCCATTTGTTTTGTCGTCATCCCAAAACCACCAAATTCAGAGAGCACATTCAGCCATCGACAACTGCACATTTCCATATTTCATCTGCCCACTTTTAGATATCATCTCTTGCCTTGGAATCATATACACCCCTTTAGATTAAGGGAGAAAATGTTGGAAATATAATCTATTAGGGTTACTTGATTGGAGGAATACGAAGTGAACCATCTTTGGGAGTCGAAGGGACGTCTTGGAATATGAATCCAAGTGTCAACATCAATGTACTTATAGATGTATCATATTGATGAATTAATGAACTACACGCTTACCGTATTTGCATTGTCTAACATCCATAACCAAATTTGTAGTGCCTTGCCTTGTTGTGAGAAATATCTTGGTTCAAAATAATTTAGGACACAAAAGAGCGAATTGATTGACAACTTTATAAGAATATGACTTAGATATAAGACCTATAAATATTGTTAAGGGAGAAGGATTCTTCAATATGGAATCTAAATCTAAAGGGAATGAAAATGATGAAGATCAAAAACTGTTGGAGAAAAAAGTTTTATATATCCTCGTCAACACTAATTCATGGTATTATGAGATGAGGTACTATTCGACTCATGGCACAAGTATGAATTACATGGAACCAAAAAAGAAAATATATCTAAGGCTCAATTCAACTCAATATTACCTTTCTCATGGGATATTATTTAGGAATAACTATTATGGTGTTTTGTTGATATGTGTAGAGAAAGACGATGGAGAAAAAATCATATATGAACTACATCATGGTTGAGTTCGAGGACATTTTGGAGGAGATACCACAACAAAAATGGTTCTCAAATTAGGTTATTATTGGACCAACTTATTTAAGAATTCTCATGCAGATGCAAGAATGTTCCAAGAGTGTTATAGTTCAAGTGGAAAAAAAAAGACACCAACTTTCCCTTTGCAACCAATTTCAATTGAATTTCCATTTCAACAATGAGGTTTAGATGTAATAGGAGAGATCAATCCTAGCTTGTCCTAGCTACACAAGTACATCTTGACTACAACAAATTATTTCACACACTGGACCAAAGTAATTCCTCTCAAGGTGGTGATCAAGCATCAGGTGATATATTTCCTTGAATCTTATATTGTAAATAGGTTTGGTGTTCTAGAGTCTTTAGTATTCGAAAATGAAAAATGTTTTTCATCATCAAAATTGACTGAATATGCACTTGAAAAGAATATGAAGATTAAATATGTATCTAATTACTATCCCCTCGGTAATGGGCTATCTGAATCCACAAATCATAACTTGATTAAAATTCTGAAAAAAAAAGACTATAACAAAACACCAAAGGACCTGGCACCTAGCCCTACCTAATACGTTGTGGGATCACTGAGTAACACCCAAAAATTCCCTAGAAAAATATCCTTTATTTTTGATATATGGACATGAAGCTTTCTTTTCTAGTTATACTTTCTTGCCTTCTCTACAATTATCTCAAACTCTTGAAGACAAAGAGTTCCTAGTAATGCAACAAAGACTAAACATGCTCCTTAAACTGAAAGAAGATAGAGAGAAATCTAAAGAGAAATTAATGCAACATCAAGAACTGATCAAAATATGGTTTGAAAAATACTTTTTGGGAAATAAATAATTTCAAGAGGGAGATCTAGTTCTTAAATGGGATAATGCCAATGCAATGAAAGGAAAACACACTGAATTCGAAAAATTGTGACTAGACCCATATAAAATTCATGAGAAAATAGGGTCAAGAAATTTCAAACTCAAAAAATTGGAGGGACACATGGAGGAGCTCCCTGTCAAGGGTCAAATTCTTAAAATATACTTCTCCTAATCACCTTTGGTGCTGCATTTTTATTTCTTTAGTGTTAAGCACTTTCCTTTTTAAGTTTTACAAATATTTTTAGAATAGACATGTATTGTTTTCTTAATTTATGAATTAGTTTTCTCATAATTTTCTAGAAGATCCTTGTTGATTATTCCTCAGTTTTCATCCACAACTTCTAATGGATAGTTGAGAATTCATAACAGGATTGAAATTGGCTTCCTTTATAAGTAAATTTTCAAGTGTTCAAAAGTGACAAAGTTGCCATGTAGTATTATTTAAAATCAACAAAATATAGTATATGGTCAGGATAAATGAGAATGATCAGTTCATATATGTTTTTAAGAGAATCCCATGTTAAAGGAAATTACTATAAATGCTCCTAATTGCAGGTTATATGTACTAGTGTGATCACTCTCATATTCAACTTAATGATTTTTAGAGAAATGAAAAGATAATGACCACATATGTCTTTTAAATAATGTTTGTGAGATTGTCCCCCTTTACATGAATATAAATAATATGCCAAAATCTTCTCAGAGCGTATCAATAAGGACAAAGTAGTGACTGGGGAAACATATCTAACCAACTCTCATGTCATCCTACTTCCTAAACACCCAAATTGCAGAATTAATACATATATTACAAATATATAAGGGTGAATGTAAAAGAACAATTACAAGGAAGTTGAAACCACTATGAGTTTGTGTGGGATGTAGAAACAAACCAATTTGGGATATGGACATTGCTGGTAGAGGGGATATGTTTGTATTATAACGAGGAATCTTCATCAAGGATATGGACACTCACCAGTAGAGAGGAAATGATATAAAAAGAGAGATGAGGAACACACATTGGAACACAAATAGTCATGATTACTTCATTGTGGTCTATTAATCTCCTAATATCTATTTGTATGAATTGAATTAATAAAATCAATCCATTAAAATCTTAGTGGAATTATTCAAAGGATCATCTTAGATATTATCACTTTCTCATCTTTCAGTAAAAATATTAATGATGTGGGTTCCACGGTGTTGGTACACCTATAAATATTTCATATTAGGAACATAACAAAATAATATAATCTTGAGGTATATCTAAAAACTATAGATAATTTTTTTTCCATGTAAGTCGCCATTTTTCATGCCCCCACAAATACCCACTAAGATTATTTGTCCTAGAGTATTTCAATGGTTCCTCCCTATAAAAATTTTAGCAAGGAACTATATCACTACGAACTTGATTTTCTACTAACAGAGGAAATTACTATTCTTCCTATGCAGTATCAAGCTTAACAAAATACATCTATGGTGATCTGAGGCATTATGAAGGTCTTTCATACCTTTTTTTTCCTTTTTCATCAATATGAAAAATACAATTCTAGTTTGGGAGCCCTAATGCAATTATAAAGTAGATTTTCAGTCATCTGACCATGTGCACGGGCTATCATATCACTCCTCGTTAGAGCATCTCCACTAGGGATCAATCAACATGCATTGGTCAGATCCCTTTTTGAGATCCAAAAGATGATAGGTTGTTGGACACCTTATATTATGAACCTATCATTGGAAAGGATTGCACATTATATTATGCACACTTTCGATTATGATGAAATATTTTTTACGGGTTACCCCCGATACTAAGGAATTGTGTTATGTCGTAAAACATTGACCCTATAACCTCGTGTCAAAAAGGGTTTTTTTTTAAGAAGAACATATTATGAGGATCCTAAATTTAAACATCCAAAGTTGGGTCTCCCACATAATTTCTCACATCACATGGCATGAGATAACTCATTTATTAATTTGACCTTATCCAAATGTTTAATATGCTCCATGGATCAAGATCCTTCATAGAGGCATGATCTTTGAGATGCAGAATATTCTTTTAGGATTCATCTCCACTGGAACTAGAAATAACCATGAACCATTATTCTCTTTGATGGATCCTCTCCAATGGACCCCCTTTGATTGAACTATAAAAAGGCTTCTTTTCAGAGCTATCTTTTTAGCATATCAAGTTCTCTCTAATGGCTCATTTTGACAAGGTTAATTTAAAAAAGTGATAAAAGAACAATTCTTTAAACCTTGAACTATATGAACATTGTATGCATGTTGAATAGATATAAATAATACACATGAATGTACAATGTATTGTTCCTAGAACCATTCGCAATACATAAATCAAATATTCCTCAAGGAATCTCCAGAAGGCATGAAGACCTTGAAAAATATTGATAAAGCATTATGATAACTTCTTCCTTATAAAACTCTCGGAGGAAATTTTTCAAGATAAATCTCTCTACAAAAATGCTATGACACCACACACTCAATACACAAGTCTAGCGAAAATGTCTCCTTCCAAGAGTATTATTGATGATGCACTTCTCTACATAGAAACATGATGTAACCCACTTAATATTAATTGAAAAATATTAGGGGTAAATTATATGTGCAGAAAAACCTTTTTCAAACCTAATTGACACATTATTCAATTTTTGTAAGTTTATGAGAACTATTTTATGTATATTGTAGAATCAAGCTAACCCTAGAATTCCACAAAATTCTCGAATAACAGGTATATATATGAGTTGATTTTAATTATTTAATTTTTTTTGATAATTTGGTAAACTTGTTTGAGTTTTTCCTATTATATAAGCTCAAAGAAAAAACATGTCACAACTAGAGAATATGAGAGGAAAAACTCATGTGGTAAATGTACTAGCATCCGTCGTGATTACAGATGAGTTTTTGTCAGCACGAATGAATTTCCTCAATGGGATAGATCATTATCCCCAGTATGATAGATTAATCTCATACCATCTCATTCATTGTTGTTCCCATATAATGACATTGTTAGATGGTGGTTCACACACCTTGATAATAATACAACTGTCATAATGAAAAAACCAAAGCTTACAATATCATCTCTGAAGCTAGAATACATAAAAAAATTGATATCACCTCCTCAGACCTACAATTTCCTTGAATGAGTCATTTTTTCAAAAGTTTGGGAAAGACAATGAATACTTCAATAATTAATGGAAGACTGGTGGTATGATGAATAGAGACAAGTCAATAAAGGAGAACAACTAATCCCTGCAAAACAACTTAAAGACCCCTAAATAATGTTGATTACTATGATATGTCGATTATATGGTGAAGGGACAAGTACTCACTTCCAAATGGAATGGTTTTCAATGACATATAGAGTGGTGAAGATGGGGAAAATATATTAGCATTCAACATTTTCCAAAATTTCAAAGAATCTCTGGGTATGAAACAACATAGCTTCTTCATGTTAGCATATTTCATAGATGCAATATGAATTGGTGTTCATTTCCCTTATTTTGGATGGAATTGGAGCCCCAATAAACCACTTGTGCATGTATATTAATCATAATTGTGGGATGTTAATTACAAGAAATACATATATGACATATGTGACTACTTCTTATGCCCCCTATACATCATGATTTTTGGGTATCCACCACACAAAATATCACAAATGGTCATAGAAACCCTCAGAGACATTGGAGACTGGTACACATGTAAATACTATTCTTATGTTAGGATATATGGGAGTTTCAAGGCCCGACATCTCTTTCCCAAGTACATTCCCGATAGGTTTCCATCCAAATAGGTTGCTTACCAAATAATAGGGATGGGGATAACCTCATTACTCTTTGCTAATAAAAAGAAGCTATAGACCAAATTTCCACTGAGCATTGGAAGATACATTTTATCCAATGGTCCTTGAGCTAGAAAGGAGTTTGAAACCATGCAAGAGATATTACTATATATAGGGGAACCAAAGTGAACCAAATTATGTTGTAATTGATCATGTCAAAGTTGTTAGAATAACCCACCCTTCAATTCATGAAGTGAATTATTGAGAGGAAATTTTCAAGGGATCCTTCTCTTTTGAAGAGGTACTAAACATGTTACAATATGAGACAAATAAAGAAATGATTCAAAGGGAAGAAGAGGAGAATATTAAAATAGTGGAGGAACTAATTCTATTCCTTCTAGATGAGGACAAAGAAACACTAGAAGCAAATGAAGAGGAAGAAAATAGAAAAGTTGAGGAAGAATCATAAAGAGGAAGGAAAAGGAAATTATATGAGGCTAAAAGTGTTTCAAAAAGATGTATTGTTGATATATTTAAGATACCCATTCAAGAGTGTACCCCTCTATTGACAATACTGGGGAATTTCTATTATTCCTCTTAGGTGTTGGAATTGGAAGAAGTTGTAGTAGCAGTTGGTGAATACTATTACAACAACAAGTCTAGAGGAATAAAGAATATACCAAACAAGAGGAAGAGGGGAGAGACAAATGTTAGTGAGGGGCCTTCTAAGAGGCCCATTGAATGCAAAGTAGTCCTAGATACGAAGGACAATGCTCTACAAACTACTTAAGATCTTAATGGATCTGCAAGAGAAAATAAAATGTCAGTATATGAATTAACTGCAACATTGGAAACCTCACAGGATAGAGTGGTTTAGTTGGAAGAAATTTTCAGAACATAGAGATACAATATTACCAATGAGTTGAAAAGATAATTCAATATAGCAGAGAATCTTCACAAAGAAGAGAAGGAAAGGGTATTGCAAATTCAATGAAACAATTTCAATATATAATTTGAGAAAATGATCCACATAGTTAAAGGTATACACAAGGGAGAACTATATGTCCTTAAGATGATACACTCTCAAGAAACAAATCACTTGAAATCCTTTCATGCACAAGTGATATCAAATTTGTAGGAAAAATGTATGGAATCCAACACGTTCATAGAATAACTAGAGCATAAAATACAAGGGTTGGTATAGGATAAACAAAGACTTGAAAAATATTTGCAAGAAAGTCATATAGGAGCTATTATCTTGAAATTATAAAAGAATCCAAAGCTACCAATGAAGAGTTGATAATGGTACAAAATAAGTGTTTTTGTGTCCTGGATGATAATCAATGAAATTAGGAGGATCAGATCAAGCTAAAAGACTAGATAAAACAAAGGAGGGACAAATACCATAAGGATCAAGATGCCTTTGACAAAATGGTTGATTGGCAGAGTGTATATCATAACCCACCAAGTACCTTTCCAATCTGTAGTGTTAGATAGAGTATAAAATACCGAGTATTGTTTGATACCTAGAAACCCCTGTTAGAATAGATTAAAAGAATACAAGAGACAATAACCAAAGATTGCAAGAAATTATGGAATACCTCATACTAGTTACTAGAATAATTCATGATGGAAGTTATGCTAAACCTCAATGATGCATCCCCTTGTGAAATAAGGATAATAGACCTTGAAACCAAAATGAATGCCAACCAAGAAGCTATTGAGCAGATTATAGAAGTGAACAAAAAAGTATTTAAGGAACAATTGATGAAACCGACAAGAATGATCACATTGGATAAATACTATATAAAGAAGACCGAGAAAATTTTAAAGCTAGAGGTGACAACCAAGATTTGTGATGGTGACATAGATTTGGAGAAAATGCAACTGAACAAGATGGAATTAATCTTGAAATATTATGGATTGTGGAAATAATATAGATATAAAATGGAACTTCATAAAGTCGCATGATTATTGTGTTTTGTAACAGGCCCTTCTCATTTTGATTATTCTTAAAAGTGCAAATTCATGGTAGGGAATATGAAACGATAGGTCATAACTGTCATTTTGGGGAATTTATGATTCAGACAAATGTGTATTCTAATTTTATTTATGTATTTGTCTCTTGTTTGAGTATTATGGAATTATGTTAGATGAATTAGTTTTTAATTGTGTTCTTCATGCTTAAGTTGTCATTTATTTCGTTATGAACACATAAATGATGCTATTGTTACATATTGCAATTAATTGTTAATGTATATTTAGCATTATTGTTTTCATTTATTACTTGTATGTATGAATTATTTATGTTCCTGGTAATATCATTTTCTACTGTGCTCATATTATTTTAGTATTATTCTAATCTGGATATGATAGTTTAATATAGAGTTAGATTAGTATATTTTTAGATAACAACAATTATTATTTTTTAATTCTTATTTTAATTCTTTTGAGAACATTCTTTTCTTATATTCATATTCAAAAATATTTTAGAGTGGAAACCAAGCCCACATACTAGTCGGAAACACTATCCCAAATGAGAATAGGTATAATTGGTATATGTCATCGACCATTCTCCCTTAATTTCTTGACAGGACCTTTGGACCCGTCAACACATAGCTAGATGAGTTTTGGTGGGTTAGGGAATGAATACATTAAGGAGAAAACTCATACAATCAAGAAAATGTTAGGGTGCAACTGCAAAAATGAGAAAGGGGGTATTGGGGGCTCATTGGAAAAGGGCATGGAGTATCCTATGCCAAGATATAAAGTTTAGGAGTGTGAGGGGAAGAAGGTAAGAAGATGACGAGTTTAGGGTTGACTCTCCCTCCTTGGTGCATATCCATATACATAAAAATGAAACTGATCGAAAATTAAAGAACACATGGATGCAGATATATGGCCTACCTATTAGTTTGTTGACACATGGGAAGTGAAGAGGCTGATGGTAGGTGATCATTCTCTCATGGGATTCCTTTTCAAACATGATCCAAGCACTCTCTCGATGATGATGAATTATGAAACTAAGAGCTTGTGGGTATTTTTATAACTTCTTTGGTTCATCAACATGAAAAATGATTTCCATGTATCAATGTACATCACCTAAAAATCACTAATGGGCTAAAGAGTATTAGTAAACAACATCGATATTCCCAACTCACAAGTGAAACACTTTTCTA
Source organism: Picea glauca (assembly GCA_000966675.3). Classification (NCBI taxonomy): domain Eukaryota; kingdom Viridiplantae; phylum Streptophyta; class Pinopsida; order Pinales; family Pinaceae; genus Picea; species Picea glauca. The sequence goes on from JZKD02S1666735.1 coordinate 669,888, forward strand.
GTGAATGATATTTCCATGTATTTATAATGATGGTGGTATTCTTGTCAATACATGGAGAAAGAATTTTCTTTTAAAAACTTCCAAATTTGTATTGGTGAAGAAGGTTAGATGTAGTCCGACAAGTCGATGTTGAGAATATCATTGGTGCCAGTATGATGAGGAAAACTCATCAATATTCAAGAAAATAAGGTATTAGTGGTGATGTCACGATGAGCACCGGTGTGTCAGAGACCAAGACTTGATGGTCGTCGATACACAAAGTCAAGATCAAATTTTTTTCTAAGGGTTGAGCACTTTTGCATGTCGGAAGTAAAATAGTAACTCACCGATATTGGATATATCGATGAGGAAAACATTAAATCATCAATATAGGTAGGATCAATGAGTCAAAAACTTAGAAAAAGCTTAGGTGGAATTTTGAGAAAGTTTTGAGGAAGATCATAAGGATGACTTGGCCTCTACAACAAGTCAAGACAGTCAAGACAATCTGAAGATGATAAAATAAGAGTCCCTATTTCTGAAGAGAAATTGACTCTTTGATAAATGAAACAAGAAAAAGGGAAGGTGTTCATGCTTAGCACAACACAAAGAAAGATATGACAAGTCAAATAAATTAAGGAAAGGTAAGGATAGACATGGAAAGGAAATTCTAGGTGAGCTAAGGCAAGATAAGACAAAGAAATGCAATGCAAGGAAAGGAAAGGCAACATAAGACAAGGTCAATTAGGTATCACAAGATCCAATGTAGTGTGGTTTTGAATCATGACACAATTAAGAGGAAAATTGCAAAAGGAATATATCATTTATAATAAAGTTTTTTGGATGTAGTTTTCAACATTATTATGACCATATTAAAATGCAAATTCATCCATATAGGTTTCCATTAGTACGATATGATTTTTTGGCACTAACACTTTTGGAGAAAATGGAAATTGGTAAATAGTTTTTTTTCTTTAATACATTAAGTGGGAAAATAGCTGAATGAAAAAATTTAACCCTTAAAATTTTCTTTGAAACCTTTACAAGTTCATCAATTTATCCCATAACCCTTGTAATAAGTCTCACTTATATCTATGTTTCATTTGTATCATATGATTTTTATAATATTGGCATGTGCATATACCTAAGTTTATATATTTAAATTTAAATTTTAAAAGATATTGATTATAGTGGTTGGAGTTATAACATCCCCCAGCCCAACCGAGGGGCATTATGATGCAGAATAATCATAAAAACGCAATTTTCTGGTAACTAATTAATTTCCTGTAGCTTAAAGATATGAATTACATACATATTTAACTATTGTCTATTACCATAAATCAAATGCATCTACAACATGTAAACAAACATGAATGCAACTCAATAATTCATCATAGTAGCATATAATTCATTCCCAAATACATAGAATACATGCAAACCAATTTAACTTGTAGATACAACACAACAACAAGATAAAACGCTTATCTTTCAAAAAAGTTTTGCAACAAGTTTCTTGGGATGAATGTTCCACCCAACCATAGACTGATTGTTTTCAATATCATCATCCATTCACCCCCAAGATGAGGTTACTAATCAAGAAAAGATGACGGTCTCTCACTACCCAATCACAACTTATAAACTCGTGACCCAATGGTATTCTCCTACAACTATCTTGATTTTCCACTAGCACTCTTCCTCTCGACCTTCCCAACCCAAGGAATGTACCCCTTCATGACTAATCTTAGTCCCCCAGGAATCCCATTTTATTATCAGGGTCTCTCTAGAAAATGTAACCAAGAATATCTTAGCTAGTAACTCAAGGGAACTTGTTGCTAGGAAAAACTACCAACAACAACAATAAACACTTATTGTTTCAGTGCAACTCACACAGTAGTTCATTCTTCGGGCTTGAAAACCTAATTCTTCAATAGTCAAATCCAATATGCTCAAAAAATTGTCCTACATGCTCTAAAATTCACCCTCCATGGATGCACCATTTCCAATCTCTCTTTCTTTCTCTCTCCTTGCTCCTCATTCACATAAATTGAATGTGTTAAAACTACTTTTGTCATCGATATGAATTTATCTCCTTTGGATTACTTTCTTTACTCACAAACTTCCCCAAGTTGATTTTACTCAACCCATATGTGCCCAATAAGTATGGGATTTAACCACTCTCACCCACCCTCTTACATGTATTCAATAATTGGCTTTGGGAACAATCAGTAAGAAATTACAAGGTTCATATACCAATAAAACATTTAGTAAAATGGGTTGAAGTAATATTCATGTGTAATTCCCCCTTGGAACCCCTCTTAGACATTTTCTTAGACTCACCCATCTATTGTGGATTAATTCATCCCCCATCTTTATCCATGTCCCCTTATGAGTTGTCGTCCATTTTATTATTAAAACATAGAAACACAATTGTCATATTACATTTCTTGGTTGTAGCCACATATTATATCTACATTAAGCATTAATTAAATTGAGGATTATAGTGGGGATGTTACATGAGTTATATAATAAGGGATCAATAAGGATTGATAATATCAATGTTTTTATGCCATACATTTCACATGATTATAACTAGAAAAAAGAGAGCTACATGTTTACCCAAATCTAGTTAAGGACCATACATTCATAAACATTAAATACAAAAACAATGAAATTCATAAAAAAAAAATGTTCCATGGAATATATATATATATATATTCAGCATCATCTAAACATTCTACAAACTGACACATTGTGCCCAATATACAAAACGATGACAAGTTCCCTAACATAGAAAATTGTCATATGGTGGCCTAGATACAAAATGACAGTCATTGTTCACTCATTTACCACTTCCACCCTTGAAAATATGAAGAGAGCCTTGGAAATCAATCATTCTTCTCTTACTCTAACAAGCACCTTAAGTTGTTTTGTGCCTGGGCTTGGTTCGTCACTCTAGAGACTTTACAAAGAAACAACATTCTTATAAGTGTTTTTTCTACAATGAATTAAAAGAATTAAGAAATGGTAATTTGTAATTCAATCTAAGAAAACTCACTACAAATGGTACTAACAATCGTGAGGGCGTTACCCTCATTCGGGAACCTAATCTCTCAATGATGCCACCTTGCATCATTTACAAGGAAAAAATCATGAAATTTAAACAAATATGCATAAAATCAATTCCATTAATGATACTTTAAAAATGAACATCAACACATTTCTCACCATGAATAAATTGAGCAATGGTGGAGAGTCATTGGTAGGTGGATAATTCGGTTGTAAAACCTTCTCCAAGGAAACATCTATAGTGGCAGCCTTGGTGGATGGAACAAATGGAAATAGTAGTGGGGGTGGGTGGTGTATGGGTGCATCCACTGTGGATGGATGCGATGGAATAAGTGGTGGGGGTGGGTAGCCTATGGGTGCAACCAATGTGGATGGATGGTATATGAAATATGTTGGGGGTTAGAAATGATAAACTCCCATAGTTTGTACAAGGGATGGTAAGACCCTTTGGATGGAAAGAGGTAACCCAAGAGTCGGGGTAGGGTTCCAAAATACTGGACTAGTCCTGCAGCTAGAGAAAAATGATGGGTGGAATGTAGGTAGTGGTGTTGAATGAAACATTGGTGGTACATATGACCTAACAATGTATGATACAACATGAATACATATTATTTATATTTTTATTAAGAAAAAAAGTAAAATTTAACAAAAAAATATAACAAGCTTGATATTTAAACAAAATTTAACTCAACACATAATACTTGTGAAGGTCATGACTTATCCATCCCAATTTGACATGGATCATCACCACATGGTACCACAACCTATAGAAACACAAGAGCATTACATTTGAGGATGTTACAAAATAAAGAAATCACAATGGTGAATTTATCAAATGTGACACATACATGTGTATGTGGTACATTGTATGAACACATTTCCTCTATTGTTGCATTAGTGGTGGAAATCTACATCAATGCATATATCGACATAGAGGCTATGATATAGGGGCATAGAAACTGCAAAACATCATACAATAAGATATCAAAATAAATACACATAATACTATATATATATATATATATATATATATATATATATATA
>JZKD02S1666735.1:703401-714119 GCA_000966675.3 Picea glauca
AAATTTGTGAGAAGGTTAAAGAAAGGATCAGGAAAATATCAAGGGAAGTTTCCCTTCAAATGATTTAACTGTGGTAAGATAGGTCATTTTGCATCTAAGTGTCCCCATCAGAAAATGGACCAGAACTCTGATGATGAAAAGAAGTACAAATACAAGAAATATAATCAGAAGAAAAGTTTGGTTGCAAATAATGACAATTCCTTAGAAGACACCGATAGTGACTCATCCTGTGAAGATAAGGAAAATGAATTCATGCTTATGGCCAAGGAGGGTTATGATAAGAAAAGCATAGGAAGTGATGAGAATGATGAAGAAGCTATGGTTGATTTGGAAGGAGAACTGATCAATGCATTGGAAGAAATTGATAGACTCAGAACCAAGAACATAAAGAAAAAAAAATTATTGACACAGTTCGAGAAAGAAAATAAAAACCCTGATGAAGACTTTGCTCTGCTAAAAGTTGAATTAGAAGAGGCAAAGAAAATAGAAGACATATCGAAACAACAATTGTCAGAGAAGAAATTCAGGTTGATGTAGGAGCATCTCCCACATCAAGCGAGCCAGCGTGGAAGGCAAGAGACAGTTGGACGAGCGCCAACACAAATTTTGAAAACGCCTTGAAGTTGTTGTGTGATCTTAAATGAGCCATTAAGATGAAGTGCACTTGTATATTGTAATTGGACCTTGAGCCTTTATCTCTCGTCCTTAGTAGGTAGATGACATTTAAAGTAGTTAATGTAAAGTAGATAGAAGTTAATTCTAGACTAGACAGTTTTAGAGCGCAAGAGGAAAACGGGATATAGACACCCTCATTGTGCATTTGTAACATTCTTCTATAGAAGGAAAAGCAAGAGCATGCAAAGAGCTGTGTAAGAGCACCCATGTACAAATACTTCAATTAATAGAAGGAATTGATTCAAATTCATGGTTTTGTGTTTGTTCTTACTGTATTGATGTTGAATGATATGCTCATGAATGTTTGCTTCTTGTTATACATTTTCTTTATGTGTTGTGTATGTGATTTCATGTTGAGTTTGGAATCTGAAAGGAAGGAGGAATGAGTTTCAATTGTTTCTCCATTTGAGCCAGAGAATTCCTGCAAGGAGTGTAGTTGAAGTGTCCGCAAGGAGTTCGTTGACAGAGGGTTCATGTAGAGATAGCTTTTGTTCTCATTCATCCCAAAGGTGCAGCTGGGCACAGGAGCCGTGGAAGGAGTGCGCAGGCCGGTTAAAAGTCTCAGGGTTGTGGACCTAAGTGAAGCGTGGAGAGACTATTGCTGCAGGGATGTGCAGAGTTGAGGGACTTCAACACTTAGACATGGTTAAAGGTTTTCTACAAGGAGTGTGGGCAAGAGTCTTTCCTAAGATTCAGAGTTGGGAAAGTTTAGGAAGGATAAAGCCTCCAAGTCTGTTGAGGGACAACTCAGGGAAGTTGTGTCTTGAAAAGTTAAGCAGGTGTCATAAGTTTACGCAGCAGGTGAATAAGTTCTTTGGAGGAACACTTGGTTATTCGCAGGAATCACCAAGCAAAGATGGACAGTCGGAATTCTCTAAGAAGGATTCGCGACATCCCGTGAGCCATTAGGTCTCGTAGAGGAGCAGGGGATATACAGCAGGTATTCCTGGAAGGCTAAAATATTAGGAAGGGTAGAACCATTGATCCGAGCCACAAGGGCTACCGGATCTATACGTATATCGTGTATCAAGGTTTCGAGGGTTGAAACTCCAAGACATTGCAACGAGAATCACGATATCCAGATACGCCATATCCCGAAAGGAAAAAGGAACAGTGTGGGGGCCACAAGGGTCAGAGTGGTGGACAGGTGGCATTCCTTATCAGGGTTTCGCTACGAGAAGTCCCAAAATAACTGCAATAGGATTCACGATATTGTGAACCCCGAAGCATCGATGAAGTGAAGAACCGTTGAATAGTCAACCTACGCATGCATCAGAGTTTCGGCATATCGAACATCGAGAGTCGGGGATACAAGTCTTTTGACATCGCGAGTGGTGAAATCGCGATAGGGAAAGTCCCGATAGGAGAGGGAGAAAGTCAGCGTTGACTGGTTGTCGGCTTTCTGGGATTCAAGGAGCCTACGCCCAACCATTGGATTCGCGAAGTCGTGAAGTCTGATTCCCTGATAAGTAAAGGGAGGGAATCGCGCGAAGAATTCTATGGGTGTATATTTCCCGATAGGGAATTGGAGGAACCATTGTGGTTCTTCAGGCCATGGAAGAGAAGATCTTGTGAGTTGACATGGACTTCCGACCTGCAGGTTGTGAGGATGGCATTGGTATCAAGTGGTATCAGAGAACAGAAAGGTTCTTTGCTTTCTGTAGCAGAGAAAGAGAATTCACCATGCCACCAAGGAGAGATAGACAATCACCCGATCCAGAGGATAGGGAAATGCCAAGAAGAAGAGGCAGGTAGATGGTAGATCCATTCATGGAGAGACAAATACGTGATCTTCGAGCAAGACTCGAAGACATGGAGAGAGCCCAAAGATGCACAGCTAGTGCAAGGGATATTAGTGATTTTGAAAGCGACATTGAGGTTGAACGTGAAGAAGAAGTTGCAATCGAAGATGCATCAAACAAACGTTTGATTAGAGCTATTGCTAGAATGGGTGCAAGAGCAAAAATGGACATTCTAGTTTACGAGGGAAACTTGGATGCAGAGGAGCTTCTAGACTGGAATAGAGATTTGACACATATTTCAACTATGAGGATGTCGAAGAGGAAAAGAAAGTCAAGCACGTTTTCATAAGACTGAAGGGATATGCAACATTGTGGTGGTATGAACTACAAGCTGACAGACGCTGCAAGGGCAAGCAGAAGATCAAAAGCTGGGACAAAATGATCGCGAAGATGAAGGCAAAATTCATCCCCAGGGATTATCAAATTACTCTGTTTAGGAGGATGCAGAACCTGAGATAGATGTTGATGTCAGTGAAAGAATACACTGAGGAATTTTACAGGCTGAACATCAGAGCAGGTCATCAGGAGAGCAATGATGAGAAGGTTGCCAGATATATGAATGGCCTGAGATATGATATCCAGGATGAGATGACCATAGTAACCATCCGAGCGGTGGAAGATGCTTATCAGATGGCTCTGAAAGAAGAAGAGAAGCTGAGACGAAAGCAAGGTTAGAGGGGCCAAGGCAGAAGTCAGCCCAGAGGCAAATCAGTTGCCCAGGAAAAATACCAGAAGCCTGTTGGTCACTATAATTGCTTAATTGATTTTAAACAATCGAGTGATATATAAATTATCAACCCAGGGAAGTCTTTTATTTCAAAGATAGCCACGCACTGTATATGCTCAATTCCAAAATCAACTTAATGTTGTAGTAAAGAAACTTATACTAATCATACTTGCTTGAATGAACTGAATCTCTGAATTAAATCACAGGAAAGTAATTCCTCTATTGCAAATCTTTAAAGTTCAATCTAAGAATCCTGGATTACATTAAAATAACACTGCAATGGGAAAGAAAAACTATTCTGCAATCAGAGAACAGGACCCTTACTCTTAATAGAGACTTCAACACTAACACTCTTTCATGAAAACAGTAATGCAGAAAACAATTAACTCTATCTAACAAAGAACAAAGCCACCTAGTTCCTTTCTTTCTAAGCATGAGCCTTGAGCCTTATTTCTGTTTTTAGCACACTTGTGAGGTTGAGGTTTTACAGAGAATAGGGCAATCTAATCCCTTCCTTTCTGAGCAGGGATGCCTAACCCAGTTTCTGGCTAGCACCAATGAAAGTCTACAGAGAACAGGGTGTTGGTTCTTTCCTTTCTGAGCAGGAACCCTTAACCCAATCCTTGGCTAACGCACTTGCAGAGGTAAATGAATTCTACAGAAGTCAAGGTATTTAGGTTCCTTCCTGTCTGAGCAGGAACCTTTTAACCGAACCTCTGGCTAGCACACTCACAGCAGTAAATGAAATCTACAGAAGACAAGGTGTTGTGATTCCTTCCTGTCTGAGCAGGAACCCTTTAACCAAATCTCTGGCTAGCACACTTGAAGCAGTAAATGAAATCTACAGAAGTCAAGGTATTGTGATTCCTTCCCGTCTGAGCAGGAACCTTTAACCAATCTCTGCTAGCCTTATAAAATCATCACACAAGATTTCTGATAAAAAGTATTACAAATTCCATTCAATAAACTAAGACAGAGTCAGTAGTGTTTTAGCAAAGCGGAATCCAAAGAATAGTGTTTCAACAAACGGAAGTTAAACAAAGCATGAACAGGAATTATACTAACACACTTCTAACTAATGGGTGAATCTTGTGAAGAAGGTGGGCCCTCCCTTCTCACAAGATTCCCCTGAATGAAAAGCTAGAGAAGGATACTCAAAGCAGTCTTATATCCATCTGTCAAAATATCACATTACAAATTGGAAGAATAGAATACGTCCCGCTCTCTGGAGTTTCTTCAATACATAAAAAATTGGATGCCTCGAATGGTGATTTCCTCTGATTTAAACAGGAAGTCCCTTTGATACAATCATTACAATGCATATCTGAGCCTATCCTAAATCAGATCTTCTTTCTAAATCAGCATAGGATGTCCCAGTCTCACGCAACCGAATGCTATTACAGGAACTGAACGAGGTATTGTTGTTATGGCTGGTGTAACAACTTCTTCTTATCATTGTTGATGTTGTTTCAGCATCGCAATTCACGGGATGTTTCAACCACGTGAATTGCGCTCTAACTGCGTTGACTGCTGACTGTGGCGGATTCCTTGTGTTTCAACATCGTCGGTTCTAGCGGTTTCCTCTGTGTCTCGGCATCTGCAACTCTGAACTGTGTAACAGCTCCGTGTTTCAGCATCGTCGGTTCTGGACTGTGTAACGGCTCTGTGTTTCAGCATCTGCGTCCTCAAACTATAAGGCAGCTCTGTGTCAGCATTTGTGACCTCAGACTTATAGCATCTCCGTGTTTCAGCCTCAGTTCTGTGTTTCAGCAACAACGACCTTGGACAGTTCTGTGTTTCAGCAACATGCCTCAGATGCTAATCTGCAGTTTTGGACACTTATGCATTTCTAATCAATGGTTAACTATGAGAGTGATGTAAAATATTATGCAAAATAGATTAAACATATAGTAATGAGAAGGGACGTTGTATACCTTTCAGATGATCAGATAAAGTGATATTATGAGTCTAAATGTAGGTGATCAAGAGTATAATGGTGGAAAAAAGTATAGGCAAAAATGTACATTGCGTGGTCCTAACAAAGCCCAAGGAAGACTGGAAGAAACCTCAGACTCGCACAGAGAGAGGTGGAAGTTCACAACATGGGAAATATGATGAACAGAAAGGAAAACATAATGAGCAGAGAGGAGATTATGTGGACAACAATACTTTTACTCGTACTAAAGGCAGAGGAAGAGAAAGAGGTGGAGTAATTACATGCTTCACGTGTGGAAAGAATGGGCACAAGTCTTATGAGTTTCCAGAGAAAAAGAAGGACATTGGAGAATCTCACATCGTCGAGGCATAGAGGCAGGATGTTGAGGCATAAGATGCAGAAGGCAGAAGATCGTTGATGATGTGAAAAGTGATTTTGACACCTGAGAAGAAGGTGGAGAGTTCAGTCCAAAAGACTAGACTTTTCAGGACTGCTTGCAAGACCAAGGACATGGTATGCAGGGTCATTGTAGACAGTGGTAGCACAGATAATCTCATATCTATAGAGATGGTAGACAACCTGGAGCTGGAGATGACTGATCATCCAAGCCCATACAAAGTTTCATGGCTATAGAAAGGACACCAGATAACTGTCACTAAACAATGCTTGGTTGAATTCAAGATAGGAGGATATAATGATAAGATTTTATGTGATGTCATTCCTATGGATGTTTGTCATCTATTGCTGGGTAGACCATGGAAATATGATAGGAATATGATTCATGATGGGTGAATGAACACATACACCTTAGAGAAGAATGGGAGGACACACATGTTGCTTCCAATTAAGGATAAGGAGGTGAAACCGGGGGTAAGCAACACTGTACTTCTCATGAGTGGGAAGGAACTTCTTACAGAGGTTATGAAGAAGGAAGATCCACAGTTCTTTGTGGTTAGAAAGTCGAGGATTGTTTTGACCAGCACAAGAGTGGATGATTTATCAGAGGAGATTCAGGAACTGCTGGAAGAATTCGTTGACATCATAGTGGACAAAATACCTCGTTCGTTTCCACCGGTTAGGAGTGTGAGTCATCATGTTGATCTCATACCAGGAGCTAGTTTTCCAAACAAAGCTGCGTACAGATTGACACCGCAAGAGAATGAGGAGGTCAAGAGGCAAGTCCAGGATTTGTTGGACAAATACTTGGTTAGAGAAAGCTTGAGTCTGTGTGCTATTCCAACAGTACTCAGTCCAAAGAAAGATGAAGGCTGGAGGATGTGTACTAACTTGAGGGTGATTAATAAGATAAACATTAGGTACAAATTTCCATTGCCAAGGATGGATGATATGATGGATTGCTTAAGCAGAGAAAAATACTTTTCAAAAATTGATTTGAAAAGCGGATATCATCAGATTCGCATGAGAGAAGGTGATGAATGGAAGACAACATTCAAAACCAATGAAGGGTTGTATGAATGGCTTGTTATGCCGTTTGGATTAACAAATGCGTTGAGTACCTTCATGAGGTTGATGAACAAAGTCCTAAGGGAGTTCATGGGAAAATTTGTCATTGTGTATTTGGATGACATACTGGTCTACAGTAAGACAGTGGCAGAGCATCTGAAGCATTTGGCTACAATGATGCAGAAACTACAATAGGAGAAGTTGTTGATTAATATGAAGAAATCCCCATTCATGAAGACATAGCTCATTTACTTGGGGTTTGTTATTTCAACAAATGAGTTGAGGATAGATTCAGATAAGGTGGAAGTGATTAAGAATTGGCCATCACCGAAGAATATATTTGAGGTGAGAATCTTTCACGGATTGGCTAGTTTCTAGCGAAAATTCATCAGGAATTTAAGTGGAATTAGTGCAACAATGATGGATACAGTGAAGAAGTGGCATAAGTCTTTTCACTAGACAACATAGGATGAGAAAATTTTTAATCTATTGAAGAGGAAGATTACAGAACAACCAGTTTTGGTGTTGCCGGATTTCCAAAAGACATTTCAGGTGAAATGTGATGCAAGTGGGTTTGCAATCGGGGTAGTCTTAAGTCAAGAAGAGATGCCAATAGCGTACTTCAGTGAGAAGATGAATGAGGAAAAATTGAAGTACTCCACATATGATAAGGAGTTCTATGCTATCATACAGGCATTGAAGAAATGGAAGCATTACTTGATCCCAAAATAATTTGTCTTGTAGAGTGACAATCATGCACTGCAATTTGTGACTCAACAAGAGAAGTTGAATCAGAAACATGTCAAATGGGTTGAGTATATGCATAATTTCACTTTTGTGATTAATCATATTTCTGTTACTGCTAACAAAGTGGTTGATTCTTTGAGCAGGAGGTGTTTGTTGTTGTAGGAGTTCCGAGTCAAAACGTTGGGTTTTGAGGATCTCAGGGACATGTACGCAGATGATCCAGATTTTTAGGAGGCATATCAAGTGGTTGAGAATCCATTTCTCAGAGACTGAAGCCAATGGACAGAGTATATGATCCAGGAAGGATTACTATTCAAGGGAAATCAACTGTGTATTCCGAAATGCTCCATGAGGGAGAATCTGTTGAAGGAGAAACACAGTGGAGGATTGGCTGGACATTTTGGTCATGACAAGACATTCGCGAAGATGAATGAGTCATATTTTTGGCCAGGAATGCGAGCATATGTCAAGATATTTGTAGATAGATGCAAAATTTGTTAGCATTCGAAGGGAAGGAAACAAAATGTGGGTTCTTATCAACCATTGCCCATACCAGAGAGGTCGTGGGATGCGATCAACATGGATTTTATATTGGGGTTTCCAAGAACACAAAAAGGTGTTGATTCGATCTTTGTAGTGGTGGAAAGATTTCTCAAAATGGAACATTTCATTCCATGTCAAAATACCAGTGACACAACTCACATTGCGAACCTGTTCTTCAAAGAGGTCATTCGACTTGACGGCTTGCCAAGGAGTATAGTTTTGGATCGAGATACAAAGTTCATAGGACATTTTTGGAGGACATTATGGAAGAAGATGGGAACTAACTTGTTGTTTAGTTCAGCGTATCATCCTTAGACGGATGGACAGATGGAAGTGGTGAACAGAAGTCTAGGAGACTTGCTGAGGAGCTTGGTGACAGAACACCACAGCCAGTGGGACAACATATTACCACAGGCAGAGTTTGCGTATAATGAATCAGTTAACAGGAGCATAGGGAAAAGTCCATTTCAGGTTGTTTATGGCATACAGCCGAGAGGAATTTCTGAACTGAGGGATTCAGAGCAGATTGCGACTAGGAGCGCTAGTACAGAAGATTTTGCAGAGTCGATGAAAGAACTTCACAGTAAGGTGAAGGAGCGATTGTAGAATTCAAGTTAGAAGTATAAGTTGGTGACTTGGTTATGGCACATTTGAGGAAAGAAATGTTCCTGAAAGGAACATATAATAAATTGAAGATGAAGAAAATCGAACCATGTAGGGTCTTGAGGAAAATTGGGATGAATGCTTATGAGATTGAATTACCCGATGGGATCGAAATTTCTCTGATATTAAATATCTTAGATTTGTACCCATATAGAGCTGGGGAAACAGAGACTGATGATGAAAAACCAGTGATCCAGTGGACGAAGCGGATTCTAGTGGTAGAGAAGCCACAGATGGAGTGCATCCTGGATAGGAGAGTGAGAAAGAGGACCAGGCGGAAGCAATACTTCGAGTATCTGTTCAAATGGAAGAACCATCCGGTGGAAGATGTCAGCTAGGAGAACGAACCAGAGATACAGAAGCATGGACAGACCATGCAGGAGCTCATGGACAGGAGCCCATGAAATTTTTCAAGTGAGGGAGTATGATGCAAGAGCATCTCCCACATCAAGCGAGCCAGCGCGGAAGGCAAGAGACAGCTGGACGAGCACCAACACAAATTTTGAAAATGCCTTGAAGTTGTTGCGCGATCTTAAATGAGCCATTAAAATGAAGAGAACTTGTATATTGTAATCGGACCTTGAGCCTTTATCTCTCATCCTTAGTAGGTAGACGACATTTAAAGTATTTAATGTAAAGTAGATAGAAGTTAATTCTAGAGTAGACAGTTTTAGAGTGCAAGAGGGAAATGGGATATAGACACCCTCATTGTGCATTTGTAACATTCTTCTGGAGAAGGAAGAGCAAGAGCATGCAAAGAGTTGTGTAAGAGAACCCATGTATAGATACTTGAATTAATAGAAGGAATTGATTCAGATTCATGGTTTTGTGTTTGTTCTTAGTGTATTGATGCTGAATGATATGCTCATGAATGTTTGCTTCCTGTTATACATTTTCTTTATGTGTTTTGTATGTGATTTCATGTTGAGTTTGGAATCTGAAAGGAAGGAGGAATGAGTTTCAATTGTTTCTCTATTTGAGCCAGAGAATTCCTGCAAGGAGTGTAGTTGAAGTGTCCGCAAGGAGTGTGTTGACAGAGGGTTCAGGTAGAGATATCTTTTGTTCTCATTCATCCCAAAGGTGCAGCTGGGCACAGGAGCCATGCAAGGAGTGCGCAGGCTGGTTAAAAGTCTCAGGGTTGTGGACCTAAGTGAAGCATGGAGAGACTGTTGTTGCAGGGGTGCGCAGAGTGGAGGGACTTCAACACTTAGACATGGTTGAAGGTTTGCCGCAAGGAGTGCGCGTAAGAGTCTTTCCTAAGATTCAGAGTTGGAAAAGTTCAGGAAGGATAAAGCCTCCAAGTCTGTTGAGGGACAACTCAAGGACGTTGTGTCTTGAAGAGTTAAGCAGGCATCACAAGTTTACGCAAAAGGTGGACAAGTTTCATGGAGGAACACTTGGTTATTCGCAGGAATCGCCAAGCAAAGATGGATGGTCAGAATTCTCTCAGAAGGATTCGTGACATCCCGTGAGCCATTAGATCTCACAGAGGAGCAGGGGAGATACAAAATGTATTCTAGGAAGGCTAAAAGCTTAGGAAGGGTAGAACCATTGATCCGAGACACAAGGGCTTCCGGATCTATACGTATATTGTGTATTGGGGTTTCGAGGGTTGAAACTCCAAGACATTGCAACAGGAATCCCGATATCCCGATACGCGATATCTCGAAAGGAAAAAGGAACAGTGTGGGGGCCACAAGGGTTAGAGTGGTGGACAAGTGGCACGCCTTATGAGGGTTTTGCTGCAAGAATTCCCCAAATAATTTCATTAGGATTCACGATAGTACAAACCCCGAAGTATCGATGAAGTGAAGAACCATTGAATAGTTAACCTGCGCATGCGTCGGAGTTTCAGCATATCGGACATCGGGGGTCGGAGATACAAGTTGTTTGACATCGCGAGTGGCGAAATCGTGATACGGAAAGTCCCAATAGGAGAGGGAGAAAGTCAGCATTTACTGGTTGTCGGGTTTCGAGGATTCGAGGAGCCTACGCCCGACCATTGGATTCGCGAAGTTGCGAAGTCTGATTCCCTAATAAGTAAAGGGAGGGAATCATGCGAAGAATTCTATGGGTGTAGATTTCCCGATATGGAATTGGAGGAACCGTTGTGGTTCTTCGGGCCATGGAAGAGAAGATCCTGTGAGTCGACGTGGACTTG
>JZKD02S1666735.1:729858-743433 GCA_000966675.3 Picea glauca
GGACTCATCCAAAGGATGAGCTTACATTTCAAGCATATGTTATCCTCCTCAAGCTTGTGTAAAAATAAATAGGTACTCGCCAAAAATGGTGGGGGAAAATTTGGGAAATAAATGTTTCTAAACCTGTATTCCATGGAAGAGTCACCTTTGAACATGACACCCTTTCAATCTCTTTGTGTCTAGGTTGGAAAACCCACTAATCTCTTGATCGTACTCCTTTACAAGATTACAAATTGGTTTGTGATCCCTATTTTTGAGTCAGTGTTTCTAAGACAATTGTCATGTCGTCAATATGTTCAAAACGAAGTTCAACCCGGAAGTCCTTCTATTGTGTTAGCCATTTTTGTAGTCCTTAAAGCCTTCTATTGCATCAGCCATCCCTGAGTCAGTCCTGAATCACTTGTTACTTTGATCTACATCAAATCTTGTTACTTGTTTCATGTCATTGATGGGGATACATTAAGGCCCGCCTATGACGAGTCTTTTCCTGTCGAATTCAACTCATTATCCATGAATTAGACTTAGAAACCAATTGGTAGCTTAGAAATTGCATGCCTCAATGGCAGGTTTCCTCGCTTTCGACAATGGGTTTTCATTATTGATCCCTGATTGGGAGATTCCACTGAGTGTTCGACTTCAACTCATTAACTCACATTTGTTGGATTGTACTAGAGTACCTTAGGAGTCATTGACATTAGTGATGATTTCCCTTGCACTTGTTAATGGTTCTCAACATTGACCGGTAATCAAGTGGTTTCTACCATGTTCAACTTCAACACAGGTATTCGCATGGTTAGATTCGTCCATAGAGTGGTGGAGATGAAGACCTTGGATATTTTCTGACAGATCTAGGTTGCATTGGAGTATATTCAGTGTACTATTACATATATCCACATTGTATGTCTAGTGGCTATGTTCAAATTTGAGTCCTTAACACATAGATCCACAGTGTATTTTTGGTGGCTATGTTCAGATTTGAGTCATATTGGCATGGATCCACAGTGTATGTTTGGTGGCCATGACATGTCTTACTTGACATGGATCTTCGCATGTAGACATTTATTCTTTGAGTCATTTTTATTATGAGTATGAGAATTCCTACCTCAGTGATGAAGTATTATTGTACTGTTTTTTCTTGTTTGTTGGCAGGTTTCCTACCGACTGTTCCTTGTTCCTTACACACACTCGACAAAGTATTTCAGCTATCACTCTGTTCTAATTTCATACTTTGGGGGGATCTTTGTTACACATTATTTTCATCATCCGTATGACCTTTAATGATGTAAACCTATCTACTTCTTTCGGAGGGGTCAGTGGCCTAAGTTCCTGAAGAAGGAAGGGAGAAGAAGTTTTCCTGAGAAAAGAAGTTGCATTTTCCTTTGTAAAAAACCTTATAAAAAAGGAAGTTCATAGGTTGCATTATAGCTAGGGTGTGAGAATTCCTGATTCTCGCAGGCTGCATCATAGCTAGGTCATGAGGATTTTGCATTCTTCTCTATATATAGGGTGCGAGAATGCTTACACGTGGGAAAAACAAGCGTTTTCTCGGATCTTCTAGAAGGAGAAACTTCCATGGTGAGGTGGCATCCGAATGGTTTGGATCTTACATTCTTTCATGATTTAGTGGGATCATCCTAACCTGCTCACCTTTTCCTCTTCATCTTATAAAAGGAGAGGAGCTCTCATGGAGAAGGGCTAAGTTGGATTTGGCTTGGAATTATTATCTTGGGTGGAGTGTCTTTGAGTTTTTCCTTTGTTAAGATAGATTGTGAATATTATCAGATCGATTCTCTCAGAATTCTTCAAATGGAAGTGTGTAGGGAATGAAGGACAGTTGGAAGGGATCTTATGACATCAAGGCCACGATTGTAATCTATCTTTCACATTTAATATGATACAGTAATATGATTCTTTCCTATAAAGCTTGTTGTGTTTTATTGTATGATTCCTTGATCACATACATAGTTTTATATTGAGTTTATTCTATTACTATCACTTTTGTTGGTTGTGCTCTTTTGCAGTATCATCATTGTATGAGTGTTGGAACGGAGCTAGAATGGCGATGGTGAGAGGAAGTGGCATTTAAATGGTATGTCACCCATCCCTCTTTAGTTAGTAAATTCAATATTTAAAACTTAAGGAAAGCATCATGTTCTAGTGTGTTTTGTTCTAGATCTAGGTGGATCTAGGGAGATCAGTTAGTGTTTGCATCTACCGATTTATCCTATAACAGGGAGATATGTTGATTCAAATGAATATAGATCCCGCAAGTTCATCCAAAGGATATACCAAGTACACCAAGGAGTCAGGGACTGGTTGGAGAAAATTCAAGCACAATATAAATCTCAACATGACAAACACAGGTTTGATCATGAGTTCCAAGTTGGAGACCGAGTATGGCTTCACATCAACAAGGAAAGATTGAAGGGAGAAGGAAATAAATTCAAGCCCATGTATTGTGGACCCTTCACTATTCTAGAGAAAAGTGGTACCGATTCTTTTCAGCTAGATCTTCCACCTTATATGCAGATATACTCAGTTGTAAATGTGGATAACTTGAAACGTTTTGAGACTCCCATGATCATGGATCACAATAAATAAGTTTCAATACCTTCAGTTGATGAGTTTTCTCCTGAGTACTTGGATGAATTAAAGTAATATATCATCCTAAACAGAAGGATGAGGACTTCACGCAGGGGTGATGTTGATTATATTTGAGTAGGCTTAAAGGGAACACATCCAAGCAAGGTAAAGTGGATTGAGAAGGATAAGGCGATGGAACCCTTCCCTCACTTATATGTTGATTGATGAAATATTTTGGTGGTCCAAAAAGCTCTCAGTGGGAAGGCATGATCCAAAGAGGATCCAGAGAAGACTAAGGACAACTCAAAATTCGTAGAAGAAACTCAAGTAGCTCAGAATGGCCTTAGCAGACAAAGAAAGGGAAAACATTCAAAATCCTCAAAACTCAGTGAAATTGGCATCATCGCGAAGAGTGCCTCACAAGATTTCAAATGACATAAACAACTCGTCAAACAGAGTTACAGATCAAAATATATTCGCGGTCAAAGTTTTGGTCAACCTATCCCATTTAGCAAGGATGAGTTAGCATCCGTACTAATGACACCAGCATGGTGACGTGGAAGCACTAGAGGTTACCACGTGTCACTCGTTTTGTCATTTTCAGGTCAATCTATGAACCAATGAAAAAGCACTACGTGGCAGTCTGTAGAACCATGTGGAATACCATAGGATGATGTGGCAGGTGACTATACAAGTGGTTAGCATGGCCTAATGGTTGGATGCAATGTGGCCTAGTCATGGGCTGCCACGTGGGAGTGGGAAAATGCCCAACAAGGGCCCAAAAACTGAATTTCAAAAATAGAAAAAGGCGGGCCTGCCAAATCTGGAGGAGTCCCACCAAATATGGCGGCCAAACGGTAAGTTCCAACAAATATAAACAAGTTCCCCAAACTGGTGGAGGTTCCATTCCACACATTGTATATTTTTATAAATATAACCCAAAATGGGAGGCCCGCGGGCTCGTCCTTGGGACCTCCCCCCATACAACCCCTTAACAATAGCATCCACCATAATTGGGACAACAGACTACATTGTGTAGTACAACCCACTTTTTCCTTTTAAGCCGAGTCTTCCCACAGATGAGGGAGGAGGGTGTGACAGTATAGTCGGGCATGGAAACTGAGACACATTAAATATAATTAAATGCAGGGAGCAAGCATGGAAACCAATAAAATATTTCTCAAGGGAATGGGAGTGTGAGAGTCAGATTGAGGTGTGGAGACAATCATTTTTGGGTAATTCAATGCCATGAATTCAATGGTTTTGTTTGTTTTTTGATTTGATAAAATCTTATGCATCTTAATTTCAGAATGAGGTATACTTATGTATTTTTCCAAATTCTTTTGTTGAGTTAATAAAAAGGCCTACCCATTTGAGAGTAGGACCCAGAGACGTAGTCCACCAGGGACAAACTCCATTATCAATTTTTTGTGTTCATATTTGATGCTTATGTCTCTTCATTATTGATATTTTCCTTATTTAATGATGCACTTTAATTTATGCTCATTTAATACAATTCTTTATAAGTCACTTCCATGAAAAGATCTCAGATCAATGAGGTTTTTATTCTTCTATTTCATCTTCTTTAGTAGATTCATATTTTTCATCATCCAACTCAAACTATATTTTCTTAGGTTCTTATTTCCTTGGTAGGAATTCCTATTTGGGAACATCATTCACCTCTCTAAAAACAACATTCCGACTGTAAAAAATCTTCTTAGTTTCTGGGTTCCAAAGGTTATAAGCTTTCACACCATCTTTATAACCAGTAAAGATACACTTTTCAGCTTTATTATCCATCTCACTCCTATTTTCCTTTGGAACATGTACATAAGAATCACATCCAAACACTTTGAGATGTTCAAGAGAGGATTTATTACCATTCCATACCTCATGTGGAGTTTTATCATCCAACGCTGATGAGGATGATCGGTTGACCAGGTAATATGTTGTACCCACTTCCTCTGCCCATAATTCTTGTCCTAACTCGCCACCACTAAGCATGCTCCTTTTTCCCCCATCAATGTCATTTTCATCCTTTATGCAACTCCATTCTGTTGAGGTGTGTATGGAGTATTCTTCTGACTTGATATACCACACTTCTTATGGAATTATTCGAATTCATTTCCGCATAATTCTCCACCACTATCTGTCCCCAATACCTTTATTTTATTCTCTCTCTGATTTTCTACTAGAGCCTTAAACTCTTTAAATTTATCAAATACCTCATATTTATTTATAAGAAAATAAATCCATGTGTTCCTTGGGAAATCATCTATGAATGAAACCAAATACACAGATTTACCTAGTGATTGAACATGAACAAGTCCAAACACATAATTGTGTATCAACTCTAGAATACCCTTTTCTCTTATAGCACTAGATGGGAATCTTACTCGATTATGTTTACCATATATCAAATGTTCACAAAAATAAAAATCTAAAGTGGAATTAGACATACCTTCAACCATACCTTTACCATGTAGTGTTTGAAGGCCCTTTTCTCCAATATGCCCCAGAATTTGATCCCACAACATGGTCTTCTTTCCAAGGAAAGTATTGGTCTTGTCTTATTTATTTCTCAACTCAGGGAAAACATAACTGTTACACCCATTAGTATAAGTGCTTCCCAACAAATGTACAAATTTCTACACCAAAATCCCCTCATCAACACCATTTCTCCTCGTACAATTTTATAAGTTCCCTTTCCTAATACAATATTGTCACATTCCCCCTCTGGCATAATAAAATTTTCACTTTTTTTTCGAGGGAAAGAATCCCTGAAACCCTACGGGGCTTAGCACAGGCTACAGATGCCACCTCTACCTTGGCAGAGTCTTTGCGCAACCTCCCAATATTAAGGATCGATCAGTTTCTTTTATGAGCCGTAGCGGCCTCTTTTGATTTCCAGCTAAAATCTTCTTCCCATCGATCCACAAGTCCTTTCGGAAGCTCCCCTATACGAACAACACTAGGCACGATCTCCACCCTCTCCGAGTGACCATAGCGCTATGACCAAGGCCTATTCCCGAAGGCGCTTGTCACAACTCGCAATCTCACGAGTTCGCGAGTCGAAACTCTTGACTCTTCTTTTCCAATCTCGCGATACCTGAGGTCACAAAATGGGTATAGATCTCCTTTGTTAGCGCCCTCCACATGTGACCACCAGATAAGCTTAACGCTAGCTCCTCTCACTACTCACCACTTTGTGAGTTCAAAGGTTGAACTCTCGTTCCTTCCTTGTGCGATCCTCTGAGACTTGAAAGTCAGTGAAGGTTGACCTTCCTTTTTCACTTCTCGCAACTTGCCACCTCGCAAGTTGTAGTGTCAAATCTTGGCTCCTTCCCTTCACGAACCCCTGAGAAGCGATATTTATTTTTCCCTCTCGCATTCTCGCTACTCGCGACTTTGCAAGTCAAAGGGTTGAGCTCTCATACTCTTATCCCATGAATCCCTGAGACGTGAGAATTCAACGGAGCGTTGAATCCCTTCTCCAGGCGATGCATGTCCACCAGTCAATCAGGCGGGCCCCACCTTAAAGTTCTTCCACGTGTTCTCTCATGCTCGGCTCTCGTCACTTCACTACTCATGAAGTTGAAAATGACTCCTTTCAACCTCTAAACCCCCGAACACGAGATAGGTGATGGGGTTCCTAATCTAATGGTCCTCTTGTTATTTGGATCTAATGACTATCTCCGCTCCTCGTGACTTCACCACTCACAACTCAGAGCACCCAACCTTTGGGCTCTTACCTTGCGAACCTTCGAGTTCATGAGATTCCTTGATCTCTGCCACCTATCCTCCCCAGATGGATGATCCTGATCCTCTCATGACTTCACCGCTCATGAAGTCAAAAGACTTCCCTCTATGACTCCTGATGTCCAAATCCCTGATATGGGCGATCTCGTGACACACATCCGCCCTCTGACTAGCGGCTCAGATTTCCTCGGGACTTTTCTACTCGCGAAGTCAATATGCTCACCTCTATGAGTCTCGGTGCCTGAATCTCTGAAATGGATGGTTCCATGACACGCATCCTCCCACAGATGGACGACTCATATTCTTTCGCCCCTTCAAGACTTTCAGGACAAAAGTCTCGACCTCCTATCCGCCGATATGCTGAAATGTCGAAATTATGACACGTCGTCAATGCAGTTCCCACAATGGAACTTCCCACGTTTTGGAGTTTCGAAATTCGCCTTTCACAGCCTTGTGAATATTGAGGCAAGGGTTTTAACCCTTCCACTCGTGAATCCACGAAATGAGATTTCGCGAGTGATCCAATGGTCCTTGTCGACCCAGATCTTATGGTCCGATTTATCTCGAACCTAAAACTTGAAAATAGGCTTACTGTAACTCCCCTGCTTCTCTGGAAGATTTGACGGCTCTCGGGAATTCGTGAATTCTCCATGGAGAATTCTGACCATCCAATGCCTTCTTGAAGACTCTTTCGAAGTGAACATGGTATTCCGTCGCTACTATTTCGGGATTTCAAGAGGATCGTTCTTCCTCATACAGGGTTACTAAGACATGCGCCTTCAAATCCTTTTCCAAGTTCTTGGCGATCTTTCTAAGAAGGGTGTCTTTATGGGGAGATCTATCCAGGGTAATACCTGAGACGGATAACGGTGTAGATTTCTCGACAACAGACTTGAATTCTGAATGAATTCAATATGTGTATAAATAGTGATTTATAAAACATAATCCATACGTAGTCTTTCCACTATAAGAGTGCAACAACCATTTCTAAATCAAAACACTACACAGGTAGTCTTATACTCAACCCATTCATAAAAATGCATAGATTGTGAGCATACATGTCAGCATATAAATTTTAGGATGCAAAATGTAAAATACTTATCATAAATAACACCAGATGTGATTGAAACGGCTGAGAGGGGTGCTCGTTTCCACCCAATTGTAGGCTCAACGACTCCCAACAGATTTACCACTAGCCACCCCTGAGCTAAGACCACAATGCTATGAGATTGCGTCTTTGTTTTCCAGTGACCGAGAACAAAGGTTACTCTCCTTCTTCTCCACTGTCACTCACTCTGTGTTTTTCCAGAGTTCTCCTTCTTCCTTCCCTCGGGTCTGCCCTTGATCGCCCACACTTCCTACCTTTTCTGTGTTTGGTGAGGTTGCGTGTGGCACGATTTTCCTTGCAGTGGTCAGGTCTGAGGACTCTATGGATGGGTGATTCACCCCCATCCCTCATTAATCATGAGGAACCCTTTACCTACCAATCTTGACGAGTCATTTAATTCGGGGCCAACGAGCCACTCTTGGTTCTTTGGGCCAGTGAAGTCCAAATATGGTATTGGTTTCGGTGGAAGTTAATGCCACCTTTCCAGGTGCCTTCCACCATCTTTCTTCAGCCATTGTGGTCTCTTTTTCATCATATCCCCTCTCATCATTCCTGCAATATATATTCATAATATTATTCACATTCATTGACCTTTTGACAAGGTCCATTCACATCACACATTCACATTTTTGGGTTTGCCACAGTTCTTGGCCAGTATAGTTAATTTTACAAAGTAGGGGAAACAGGGTGTTACAAATATGTACACCTACATCATCCAACTTTATTACAAATATTAGGCTCCTGGATAGTTTTGAAATGTGAAAAACCCTAGGGAGAGCTCTAATCCTTCAATATTTTAGCAATAACTTAACTCTTCCACATCCCATGATTTTGGTTGTCGAGTCATCTCCTAGGAATACATCACCACCATCGTATTTTTCATATTCACATAACCAATCCCTGTGAGGAGTCATAGGCTATGACACACCTGAGTTGATCAACCATACACCACAGTATTCATGTGTACCTGTAGATTCCAAGTAAACATCACCTCCTTCTTTAGTATAGGTTTTCACCTCTATGGAAGAGGTATTATTAGATCCCTTTGGCTTATCATCCTTCTTAGACTTGTAATATTTCTTATAATTCCCTACTTTACCACACTTCCAACATTTCTTCAAAGATTTTCTTGGACACTTAGATCTACCTTTAGATTTATATCTCCCTATCAAAGACTTACCAAGATTCCTGTCTTAGGCATGACCTATTAAAAATAAGGCATATGTTCTCTGCCCATCCATGCTTTTTCACCTAATCTCTTCAGATAACAAGGATGCAACTACATCCTAATACTCCAATATAGATTGAGTGGTACTACCAATTTCCTCAACCAGATTATCCCAAGAGTTTGGAAAAGAACATAACAAAGTAATACATGTATCTTCTTTTGCAATCGTAATATTAATAGAGACAAGTTGACTTACCAGAGTATTGAAGGAATTTAGATGTTCTTGTCACAGAATATCCATATTCCATTCTTATATGATACAACTTCTTTCGAAGAAACAACTTGTTTACCAGGGACTTTGATTAATACAAATTCCCTAACTTATCCCATAGTTCCTTGGCTATAGATTCTCCCGAGAAATTCAACAACACTGAATCTGCTAGGAATATTCGAATAATACTTCTTTCTCTTCTATCTAACTTCTCCCAATATTCCTTTGACATACCAGTAGGTTGTGTACTAGTAGTTTTCGTACCTGAAGATTGTGTATCGGTAGACTATGTGCTAGTAGATTGCATACCAGTAGGCTTTGTACTAGGATCCATAGCGATCCATTGTTCTTTGTCTACAAGAAGTTCCTCTATCTTGAGCTTCCATAGCTCAAATTTTTTACCATTGAACTTCTCTATATCGATTCTATAAGAGCTCACCATTCCTATTTCTACACTCGAATCACCACTACAAAATCTCCCATTGAACCCAGGTTTATCACAGACCTAAGATAAACTTGATCTATCAACACCGAGCCAAACCCTCAGCAACAAAGGCCTCCCCTTGAAGCCAAAAATGGCTTTGATACCATGTAAGTTTTAAACCTGTGAAGTAAAGAAATGCATACCTATTCTTAAGGAAAACATAAATTAATCAATGGCTCATACACACAGTACACTGATATTTACGCTGGAAAACCTTAATTGGGAGAAAACTATCCTTCATTGGTGCCACACCTTTCAACTCTTCATTGTATTAATTTCACCATTCACAATACAATATATACAATAATTTATGTATTCTGTAGCTACCAAAACCCTAATCCCTTAATCCGAGATTAATTTAGAAAACCACTAAAAATAGTTTTTGAATCTGATGTGCCCACACACACATGCAAAGAATATAACACATACCCAACATATCTTATGGTAGATTAGAAAAATGATTAATAGAGAGGATATACACTTCAAATACCAATTTTATCACCGGGCTTGTGCATTTCTTGTTATGGAAGAGTAAACACGAATGTCATGAGACCACTTACATGGTTGTGTATAAATTCTCTCTATGATTTTTTAGTGTATGCTACAAATGTACCTAGCCCATGAAATTTCACTCTCACATAATTTATTATAGTTTAGTTGAAGTTCAGGGTTTTTTGATTCTAAATGTATTTTTAATCCATCAATTGCATGAGAAGAATTAACCATGTTTATTAGTCCGATGGGAGAAAATGAGATATAGGATATGACTTAACGCAACAAAGCTCAGCAAAATAATTTTTCATGTTTGTCAAAAGTACTCACAACTGAAATAATATGAAAAACACATGTTATAAATTTCTAAATTCTTGTCCTTATATCTCTCAAGGCGTGGGCATAGGAACCTTACATAAACTGGCAATTAAGAAGTGTTCTAGGATTGTTCTAACCTTAATAGGAGTCAATGTGTAAATATCACACTCAAGCACTTGAAATATAACACAAATTGCAACACGCTTTGTGAGTTGAACAAGATTCCTTGTAGGAAGAAACATTTCATGCTCAGGAATCCCATTGACCACATGTACAGTGAAAATAAATAAATTGTTCAAAAAAAATAAATTATTTACCCTTTGGAAGCCAAACAAGATACCTTATATGAAGAAACAGTTCATGCTTGGGAAGCCCATTTGACCACATGTACAGTGAAAATAAATAAATTGTTCAGAAAACATTAAATTATTTAGACAATAAACTTGAGACAATTCAAATATTACCATGCGGGACAATGCCTCCATTTTTTCTTCCAAAAATTTACTTATGGGGAGATAATTTTTTTATAGAGATAGAAGCACCTAACTCAATAAACAACTACAACTAAAGACACACTGAATAATAAATCTACAAATCAAACACACACTTCTTTGCATTGAACCAAAAAGAAATTTACTTACATGGAAGAAGAGTCTCAGACTTTCCTAGAACTATGTGGATGATAGTATTCTAGAATGGAAGTCTCTGGAAAGGTTTAGATCTTGATGTTCTAGAACAATTTTGTACCTACTTCATTAATGTTGAAGTAATTATATTTCAACACTCTCCCTTAATTGTGACCACATACATTATGTCCTATTGGTCTAAGTCTCAACTAGGATTTCAACTTTTGACATCAAATTCAATTACATCATCCACATGTGTTTCTACATAGTGGATTCACCTTCTTGACTATGCTCGTGAATCAATTTTTTCAACAATCTTCTTACACTTCAACACTTCAGCGGGCTCTTCCAAAATCATATACTTCTTCTATTACAACATAAATTTTATCAATAATTGGAATGTTGATGTTGATTTATATTCCTCCCCCTTTCACTGATCTCAAAATATTATACCTGGTTGCTACTACAACTTGGGAAGAATGCTCTCATACAATCCTTGAGAGGTAATGCTACAACATCATTTTTATTTTTTTATTTGTACCAATTTAATGAGAGAAAAAAATAAATTCTAAGGGCTACGACCTTAATCATTTCATGGGTTTACCATGCGATACACTCAACCAATTTACCGTGTCCATGGTTTTTCCTCACCTTACTCTTAACCTTACATCTTCAAGGGTTTTTATCAGTGTACCCTAAACCATTACAAGAGGTTTTTGGATGACCACGAACCATCACACCAAGTGGTTTCTAATAGACCACAAACTTTTCATACAAGTGGTTTTGGGTGACCACGAACCTCACGATGGGGAAATCTAATTTATAATTCACACACTCATTTGGGATTTCTTCACTGTGAGCTTCATCCTGAAACTTTTTTCTTCTTCCTCTTTTGTACCTCCATAAAACTAACTACTAATGTCCATATAAAAATAAATCCATCTACCTTGATACATGGGTGCCATCCTTTGTACTCGCTAATTATATACAAATCCATTTCATTTACATGGTTCATCAACTCATCAAACACCCCCTTAATCATAACTTGGTCCCAACCAACTCGCACTCTGATATTACTCTATCTCACATTCTCCCATTAATCAAAGATTCAAATTATTTGACTCACCACCAAGCTTACATAAGAGTACACATGTCTCCCTCGTACCTACCTAATGGTTAATTTCACAACTTGATGCCATATCCACTCTCTCCATAAGAGGAATACATTCTACATTATTACATGTGCTACCACACTAATGCATGTAGGCTTGAATCAACATGGATTACTAAACACCTGGGCAATACAAATTTCCTATGGCTAAGATTTATATATTCTTCCTAAGACTTATGGGGTGTTAGGTATAATGGATTATGCTACTCCTACAACACATATGAATCATTTAAACATTTTATAGTAGGTACAAGAAGCATTCTTTACTAAATGCCTAAATTATAACCCCATTCTTTTTTAAATGTCCAAATACCAAAATTGAAGTGGAGAACAACTACCACTCATCTTAAACCCTCCAACTCAATTTGAACTTGAAGTGAAGAACAAATACCACTCATCTTAAAATATACACCTCAATTTCAGCTTTAACTTTTACGTATTTTTTCTAATCGTTTCTTTACATTTTATAAATCCATGTGACCATTTTTATTTTCCAATTGTTCCTTTACATTTTATAAATCCATATGATCATTTTTAAAAATAACTAACCACTTATTGAGCCTTAAAAAATTCATGAGGAATTTTTATCAAATATAATATCACTTAAGTTTCCACTAGTTATATGAAGATTCCTCCCTTTATATAAGGGACTTTTAAAAACAAAACAAATTTCATCTCTTTCTCTCCCTGAGTCACTGACATTGGTAGAATAAATAGAACCCTCGCTTAGGTTTCCATTCTACTTTAGTTCCCTCTACCACTCACTTTTGTCGGGAAATATCCCACGCCATCATGTACAGGGGTGTCTTCTCGCAGCTTCAGTCAGTTGTCCTCCTTCACTATAACCAACATAATCTGGTGGTGAACCAATCAATTTTGACATAGTATGCCTCTCCGTAAATTTATTCATATCTAAACATATCATTTCCTTTGAACCAAAATAATAAGTTGTTAATCCTTTGGAAATCTCCTACTTTCCAACCCTTCTTGGACCTGATAAATAAAGCTAGTGATTGGTCTTTTGGGACTCTTCAAACCAACTAGTTCTTAGTGGATAGCTAAACTATGTTAAATGGAGTAATTTCTATCTTACTTGACCAACCTGATAGTTGATAGGCATATTAAATACACTATATAAGATAGGTGGATATTCATTTATTAGGTAGGTGAGAAAATGGAGTGTTCTATAGAAACATCTATTTGTATTTTGAAATTTAGTTTTTCATATGAATGTGGACAAGAGCTAAACAACTCCATTTTCATTATGTGTGTATTCTCTATTTCTCAAATGTTTTCCTCTTATTGATATTGAATTGTTGGACACACCTACCACACTTAGAGGGGGGGTGAATGAGTGTGGGGCTCTTTTTCCCAAAACTTCCCTCTTGCACTAAAACTCATCAATTAACATTCAACATTTTATTCATTACCCATTGCTATCATTTATAACTAGTTAGATGTGAGCACATATAAACAACATATTTCAGCAATATATCATCAACAAGTCATCATCACAATGAACACAAAGAACGCAAGATGTATGTACAATTTTCTTTTTATTACGACCTACAATCCTTGGGGTTTATCAGCAACAA
>JZKD02S1666736.1:10026-32768 GCA_000966675.3 Picea glauca
AGAAAGCCTACCATTCATTCATTCAGATAGACACAACAACTCCAAAACCAAACATGTGGAACAACGCTTCTCTGTTATATTCATTCAAATTCTATATGTACATGGGCTTATACATGATCTTCTGCAACTCTCAAATAAAATTCAACAACAATCGACTAAATTGCAACAACTATCAACAACTACCATAATCTTTAACAACCTCATTTGGGAAACAACACATTTATTTATACAAGAGGGCTCATAGATATTTTCCCTCCGACTACCTTAGTGTTATCCTATCGAAATAAAATCCTTCAACTACTAAGGATTTATTACAATAAATGTCTGTGACAGACAAATAAGAGAAAATGCTTTGAATCTGTACTGCAACTACCACATTAAAAAAAAATACATTGCCCGTCGATCTCATGTGATCGTCCAACTCCAAAACATTTAAGATGTTATTAAATTTCAATCTTTTTAGAATATTTACATGATATGCCTTCTTAAATTATAAATCATCACTTCAAAATGTGCACTAGTGCACTGAGATATCCTCCTCTTGTGCTTGATGACGATGATTCTGCATCAAGTAACAAAAGCATACATATGCAACCTATAATAGGTAAGGGTGCATACATATGCACCTTTCCTTGGTGACATATGTGTACATGTCATATAAAGAGGTATTTTTTTTCCATTCTTTCTTGGTCAGGGTCTTGTTTAGGTCTCTGGGGTTTTTCTCGAGCTCTGCTAGATTTTGTTAGTTCCTTAGCAGTCTTGGAATTCAATCTTTATCTATAAAAGAAAGGAAAATAATTTGTTTATGCTTCTTTTGACTTACTGGATTACATAACTATAACACAAGTCTTGTTCTTAGGGTCTCAGTTTTGTGGTGGATGTTGCAATCATACCTAAAACTTGAGTTTGTATCTAAGTTTAGTACTTTTATTTTCTTGTTTTTCAAACATAAAAAGAAAAAAATATTTCTTTTATCATCTTTTGTTTAGTTTTTTTCTTTGGTAGAAAGAAAAAAAAAAAATCTAGTTTGTTGTTAGATAGGTCTCTTTTTTCTGTCATGATGCTTGCATTTATATTTGAAAAAGGAAAATATATTAGTATAGGCATTTGTTTTTTTTTCTTATCTTGAAAATAATGTAAAAATAAAAGAACAAATAACGTTATTCTTGTTTCCTTCTTTTTATTTTCTCGCGATTTTGGAAAAAGTTGCATTGTGCATTTTGCATCTGAAAGAGAAAAGATTGCATTTCAAGGTTTGAAAGATTGTTCATACATTTTTCTTGCTTGAAACTCTTTTTCATTATAGAATTAGTATGAAGTTTCTTTTGCCAATGTTCCTATAGGTTTCATTTTGCAAGAGTCTCAAACAACATCAGTTGCACTTATGTACCCTTTGAGTAAGAACAATCGCTTAAAATAAATGCTAAATTAAAATTTACTAGACATTTTGTTTCTAGGGTTCATCAACTAGTCTAGGCTAAGGCCTTGGAATAGGTTGGAGAGTAAAATATCCAAGGCCATTTAAAGGAACATAGGAATCTGACTTAGGGAGTTTTAAAATCCAATTATCGTCTAGGTGTGGTTTGGAAACTCCTCTAACACACGATCTAAACACGAGGTCGTGTGAGGGTGAGCGACAAAGATTACCATTCCAATACTTTTCCAAATGTCTATGGATTGTTGTGTATACAGAGGTTTCTTGAGTATCGATTAGACCTCTACGATGTTGGTATTTTTGGAGCTTTGGGCTTAGCTACCCTACCCATACATATGATCCTGACTATTGACTATTCCCCTCAACTCCGACTTTGAGTTGGTAACTTTAGTTTCTACTGCTAGGTATCATAGAGGTGACTGTAGGGGGATTCCCTAGGTACCTAAGGCAGACGTTGTATCACAGTTCCAGTTCCCATGTTGATTTTTGGAAGGTCCCTTTTCCACTTTTTAATTAATTTTCACTTAGGACCTAATCCATGTGGTTTGAAGTTTTGGAGAAATTTTGTGTTTGTGATGTTTCTCTTAGGAATTTTTAGTGGAGTGATGTTTTGTGTAATTGGCCTTAAGTTGTGTCTATACCGTCACTTTTGGATCATTGATTCAATATGGTTGACCAATATCTCCATTGGTCGAGAAGGACCTTTGGTATTTCTCTTGAAAGCATGGAGTCGCCTCCTAGAAGGAATCTGTTTTTATACCACTGGTTTTCCAGATTCAATGCATGAGACTTTTTATACATGAAAAATCCTACAAGGGATAACCTATGCATAAGAACATCATGGATACATTTCTTGAGGATACCAACCAAGGGACCCCTTCCTAAGGGGATTCTTATGCTTTTCCTTTCTTTTGAAATGGTGGTTCCCCCTTGATGGCCACTTTGGAAATTCCTCAGTTGAATATATGAATACTGTTTTTGTTTTGGACCACTCTGAATGTACTGAATTCTCTTGATGCTTCTTATATGAGCACCTTATGTCAAGGGAATTGATCTGATCTTTTACCTTCCTAATTAGAAAAGTTTACTCCTCTTCCTCCTTCCTCATATGGTGAAAGTATAGTTACTAGTAACCATAAGTATAATCAGAATAGGAAGAGGAAAAACAAGAATAAGAAGTCACGAACCTCTACGAGTCATGTTGGAGACAAGTCACCAACATTTTTTAGTCACATTGGAGACATGCAACCATCCTTTGCAAGTCATGTTGGGGGCACAAGTCTAGTCACTGCAAATCATACTGGAAATAGTTCACCAACCTATACGAGTCTTGTTGGAGACCATCACCTAGCCTCTGCAATTCATGCTGATAGAAACCTACCACCCTCTATGATTCATGCTGGGAAAACTAGTCCAATCATTACTAGTCATATTGGACAAATGTCACCAACGTTTGCAAGTCATGTTGAATACATGAAACCAACCACTACTAGTCATGCTAGGAGAAAGAAATCAACCATTTCAAGTCATGTTGGGAGCACAAATCTAGTCATTACAAGTCACGCTAGTGATATGCAACCAACCCCTATGAGTCATGTTGGGGGAAACCCACCAATCAATGAAATTCATGTTGGGGGCATTGATAATGTTGATAAATCTAGATGGATAGGATGTGAGCCCAAGTTCCTTGGTAATATATGCAAGGGAGATCACACTACTCATCTATGCATGGATATTCCTATGGTACAAAGAGTGTGGTCCTTATCTGAAATCCCTTCTAATATTGAGTCACCTTCATTTTTCCAACAACCTATTCAGCCATTGGTTGATGAAGTGGTTGGGCTGATGTAATATTCGAACGATCCCATTCTTCTTTTGGAGGGTGATGCATCTCTTGACCATGTTGTCTCATATCCTATTCAATAAGTCGTTGAGAAAGTGGTCGATTCGATGCAATATTCAGATGATCCCACTCTTCTCTTTGGGATTGATGTGTCTATCGAATATGTATTTAGCATTTCCAATTGAATACCTTATGAACAAGGGTAATTTCTTCTCACTTCGAGCATGCTCCCTTCAAATTTGAGGATGGTTTCATTTGATTGGAGTAATATTGTTGAGCTTGACCTTCCTTCTTCTACACTCTTCCAAATAAGGATTGAGGCTAATTAAAAAATAATTTACCAATGTGTAGATGAAGGATCCTCTGCAAGTATTTTATCCTCTTCGGTTTGGAAATATTTGGGTTCACCCAAGCTTGTGTTAGTTATGAGTGAGTTGTTGGATTTCAACAAAATATGTAGTGAATATTTGTGGATTCTTCCTCAGTTTCCTGTCATGTTAGGTGGGAATATTTTCCTAGTAAATATGTTAGTGGTGCAAGGCCCTTTAGACTTCAATGTTCTTATTAGGCATGATTATGTATATGTTATGAACATTGTGGTGTCTATGATCCTTCTAGTGATTTATTTCCCTCAGAACAGCAGAATTGTCACTATTGATCAACTTTCATATGATAATCAACATCCTAATTCAACTTCAACTCAGGTTACCCCTTGGTATGTTCTTAGTGTTCAAGTAGACTCTACCCCACCACAAGCGAATTGTTTGGCTTCTTACCCTCGGTGTTCAATTGCTTATGATAATGATCCTTTATAGTTATATTTTCCTTCTCGATACAAGGTCTCAACAATTGATCATGTGGTTTATCCAATGGGGGAATGGAAGACATTACTTCCCCTTATTGGCCCGAGCAATATTGAGTTTCCTCTTGAGTCTAATCTTACTATTTGTGAGACTGTGAGACATGGTATTTTTTAGTCCTTGAATCCTAGTTTCCATGATTTATTAGATGTTGAATTACCTTTGGATGGGGATATCTTTGAATCCATTATTTTGAATGGTATACATTAGGAAGATATGTATAATATATTTTCTTTCTTCCCAAATTATAAAGTTTACAGTTTGATTACCAAAGAAACCCTTGGCCTAAGCCTAGCAATGGGCTCTGTTATCCCCGAGCCTAGGGGTAACTAAGGATATCATGTCTCAAGGCCCATGGGTAGTAAACATGGAGTGTTGAGATCCATATTGACTAGAAAAGCCCCACAAGGCCCCTCCTATATTGACTTGCACCATTATCCATCACCAACAATAGAGAAACATCCATCACATTGGCCTGGCCCTAAAGAACAACATGTCTTTCTTCAAGAGGATAAGTCAAGTTTCATGGTAAGTGTCACTTTAATAATTGAAGCATTTGAATATGTTGCAAATAATCATTTCTTGATTAAATAATGTTTACTTGGAAATTATACCCTTTTCCTTATTTAACCTTGGTGGATGTCATCACGTCCTAGTAAATTGGTCACCCTCAAGAATGGATTGCTACTAGGGGGTTCCTTGAAGAGTCATCAAACGATTCCCGATCATACTTATCACTTTCCATACTTGTTCTATTTTTTCTTCTCATATTTTTGGTTTTTGAGCTTATTGACCCAAGAAGGGCATGTACCTTATTTTATGGGAAGAAGGGGCCATTAGGCTCAGAGGTTCCCTAGCAAAAATATCACCCTGGGATCTCGAGAACAATGAAACACTTCTCAAAAAATGGGGGACCCATAAAATAAATAACTAACTAATAAATCAAACCAAGGTAGAGCGTATGTGGTCTATGCATCTCCTTTTAGTTCCCCTTATTGTCTTCAACTTGAAAAAGCATGCAAACCAAGGAAGAGCATATGTGGGATATGTATTCCTTTTAGTGCTCCTTATTGTATTCAACTTGGAAACACGTGAAAAATAAAGGGCTTGGAAAAATATTCTTTAAAAACAAAAAGATGAAAAGGATGTGGTTATCCCTAAACAAAGGCACCCATAAATGAGACAATATGAGCCCTTCTATGGCATGACACCCCATACCCAGAAGTCTCACCCCACTCTACCTCATACTCACAGATGATTTAGATAGGTTTCCTTGGGAAACACATTTGACTTGGGGATTCACTGAA
Organism: Picea glauca; assembly: GCA_000966675.3. NCBI lineage: Eukaryota > Viridiplantae > Streptophyta > Pinopsida > Pinales > Pinaceae > Picea > Picea glauca. Next base: position 15,472 of record JZKD02S1666736.1, read on the forward strand.
CCAATAGGATGCCTTGACACCCCCGCCACACCTAAATTTGACAAATTGCATAAGGTATTTGAGCATTTGTTTAGCTTGAAAAGGGGGTTTTGATGCACATGTTTGGGTGGTTGCATTATTATATGTGGCTTACATGGCATGATTCTTGTGACTTATGGACCCTTGGAGGGAACATATGTTTGTCTTTGTAGAACCTTTCCAGGTGGACATGTATTCATGAGGAGATGATTGTGTTCAAACCTTCATGAAGGCTTTGGAGCCCAAGGATGGGTGCTAGACCCTACATCCGGGGAAACCTTCTGATGATAATTTGTACCTTGAAGGCGGAGGTTGTTTCACTTGGGGGAACTATGGCATGGCTGAGAGAAAATCACCCACCTCTTTCCACTTGGACGTTAGCCTTTGAAGGCTTGGACGTCAACCACTTAGCTCATGACATCATGGAGGAGAGTAGGGTTTGATGGAAGAGAGTTAGGAGGTGATTTTTTGGCACATGTGGCATGATGTATGGCCTTTGGAGGCCTAGTAGTGCACACTTCTACCTCAACATCACCTTTATGGAGCATAACGTCACAATAGAAGATATGACATCACCCTTGTTTTAGGGTTATTTTATGTAATTGAAAGGGAAAATTCTATGAGGTCGTTCCTCTTTATATTTTAAAGTTGACTTTTAAAGTGGGAAAATATGTTTGCAAGGCCTCATACAAAATAGAGGAATTGTCATTTTCATTTATCATCACATCTCTTCCTCACACAAGAGGATTGTATCTGGAATTTTCTCTATATTTGGGCATATTGTCTCTTTCACTAGTGCACACCTCTTGGAGGACATTCTGTGGATGATTCTTGGCTCATATCTTGGTGAAATTTCTACAACTAGGATTTGTTCTTGGTTCATTCTTGGTGAAGTAAGTAAAATATGCAATTTATTTCATGTGTTGAATCTTAATGGTATATTTTAATTTTTCATATTGACGCTATATTTCTTGTGTAAACCCTAGGAGAGGAACATAAGGTGTTTCTTCCTCTCTCTAGAATATTTCATCCATTGATTTTCTAAGAAGCCTCATATAGGGTAAACTCCTAAAGCCCTAAAGTGTTATAACTTTAGGAGTTTGTTTCTAGAATCTTGTCATAATTTTTTTGAAGAATCTAAGAAAGGAAGTAAGAATTCCTAGAGCCCAAGGGTGTTTGCACTCTAGAAATTTCTTCTTGAAATCTAAGGCCCTAAGTTTCTACCACCTTAGATATCAAGCCCTCATCTTTAGAAATTATTATCATTATTTCTCCAAGTGCTTATTGTTGTTGTAATTGACTCTGATGCCCAAAAGGCACTAGTATCATTGCTCTCTTATGAAGGAATTGATCAAACAAACTCTCAAACTATATTCTCTAAATCTTTTACTAATCTTTTCTAACCCTATCATAGCCTAATCTACTAACTTTATTGCTTCTATTACAAAACACTGATATAGCCATCTAATTTGCTTCATTTTTTCTGCATAATTCACTCTAACTCATAGCTAACATACTCAGAAATTGCTTGGAATAAGTGATAATTGATTTATTGGATAAATTTTGATTTTTCATTGTCTTTTCATGCAATTATGATCTATATTTCTTCTGGTTGTTACAAAATACTAATTATTGTTATAAATAATCATCTTGCTGCAATTTTACATAAGTCGCCATATATTTATCTATTGTCTATTAAGATGATATTATCATATTGGTACTTGGAAATCACTACATATATGTTGCAATTGTTCTTTTTCCATGAAGGTACCCAAATTTCTTCCATTGCCTCAATTTCATAGACATAGACCTTTTGACATATGTAACTGGTGAGAGGGACCTCCAAACTTGGCTAGATCCTTCTTATATGATCCCTTGAGATTATCGAGGACGCCTCCCCTAGGTTGGAGCTGATCTATCCCTAAAACTTGGGGATTTCCTACTAAGGTGAAAGTGGTGGGTTATCATGTAGCTACGTGGATTTGAGTACGTGTGTGGGGATTTTGTGTAAGTACAACTACCACAATAATAGGATATACATGAAGAAGTACTATGCATAATCCGTAAGGCTATGTAATGCTTTGTACCATATTGTAATTTTAAGGTTTGTTGTTTTCAAACCTTAAAACAACAATTTGGAGACGTTTTGATTTGGAACCTTTGTGTTTTGTTGATCCATTCTAGCAGGTAATGATCTTGAAACTAGCATATAAGTTAGATTTTCCCCTCCATGCATTTTTGCATTATTTGTTTCTTGGTTCATTTTTCCTTAGGATTGACCCAAATAAGTTGCAACTTGAAACATTCTTTGTTGTTTATAAGCATTGTAATTTGTGTGGTAGAGCCTACCATTCTTGGGTACCCTAGTTAGAACCATGTTCTTGGTTTGGAGGTCATGCTGAAATAATTTCATAGGCTCGAGAGCCCTATTTAGTCCCACCATGAATTTGTATTGAAGCCTCATAACATATTCTCATTCTTATTCTCGCTAATACCTCGTGGGGATCCCAAATTTTTGTGTTAAGTTGTAATTGCATTTCATCTTTCCCACTTGTGCTTTTGAGCCTAATGCCAACTTCATCTTGCTCTCGTTTATCCTGTTTCTTATGAATTATCTCAATTTCCATCCTTGTATTAATTTCCTTTGTGACTTGACACTTGTATCCCTGGAGGAAACATTCTTCAGAGTATCCATATCATGCACATGTTCCTATCATTGAGCATACATATGTTCCCTATGCTTGGAACTAGTTTGTTTTCCTGTGACACTCATTTCCTCCATTGTATTATAGCATTCTTTGATTATCTGTCAAGATTTCTAATATGAAAAAGATAATATATATATATATATATAAGAAAGGATGGGAAAGAGTCAGGTCTCACTTATATTTGGCAGCATTTATTTCATCCTTGAACAAAGAACTAAGTATTGAATTATCATCTCAATACATTGGGTTTAGTATGGACTTAGGAAGTTGAACCATGTTCTTTGAGTGTTTACTCCTTTGACTGGTTATCCTTCTAGTCACTATGGAGAGTTTGTTGATGCCTCATGTATCACAAACTTATGTCATCATTCACTCTTGAGTCTATGTTTCTCAAGTCACTTTTTGTTTCATGATTTTTTTCAGGGGAAGTTTCATCCTATGTCGGTCACTACTCAAAATTCCTGACTTTTCATGTCGTCCTTCCTGTATATCAAGTACATATATGAATCAACAAACATCTTTATCTTTTACAAGTTGTAGTATGGAAGGTCCCCATTGAATTCTTGCTGACGGGTAAGCTCTTATCAACTACAACATATTTCTCTAAGATTTTGACCTAGAGTAGTACTCTGGGTCTATTTACATCATTTATAGGTTACCTTCTGCTCAATAGATGACATTCCATTATTGGTTGTTGAATGAGCAGTTTATCTTTTGTTCGACATTGATACCTTATTCACACTTTGGGATTCATGCACTACCTTAGGTTCCATTTTCATCATTGGTGGAATTTCTCACCTCTATCAGTGGTTTTCATTATTGGTCATTGCTCAGAGGGTCTCTTTCATGCGCTATTCCATCCGATGCATGTGAGAGACATACATGGTTGTGTTATTTCAATATTTCATCCAATTTCTTCCAAAAATTTGGCCTTCTGCTATTCCTTGTCTTGGATTATGGGGGATTCCTTAATTCCCTCCTTCTAGCGGATCTCTTCCCATCGACTTTGGATCATTTTCTCTGGGATAAATATCTAGAGTCTTTATTAGTATCTTGGGGATTGCAATCATTAGTGGTAGGTTCCCTCATTATTGATAGTGGGAATACATCAGTTTCCCTTAATTGATAGATTCCATAAGTGTCTGGCACCATCTCATTGAATCACACTTGCTAGAATGTAATAGGTACCTTGACACCCATTATTATTATCGATGGGTTTTTTCACGTTTGTTATTTGTATGCATCTATGAGTGGTAATCAAATGGTGTCTCACTATGTTCGACTTTAGTACATCTATTCGCATGGTGTAGAATCGTATAATTGATGGTTTGATTTGAAAACCTTGGGTCTGTGGTAGCATCACCTCCTTTATGTTTCCTCCCACATTGCATTAGAATGTACCAGTTCCTTTTCTATGACAATGGTGCTTGTGGAGGATCAGTTTGTACATCTCTTGTTTCCAGATATCCTCCTCTGATTCTGAGACATAGATCCACTATGTATCTCTTTCGTGTCTATAATAGTTTTTGACATGGATCCATTGTGTATTTATTTTCGTGGCCATGGTCACTATTTATATATACATATTTCATGGATCTGTAGTGTACTTGATTTGGTGTCCATACTTTTTTCACTCTTAAGCATGGGTATGCTCACCTTGAGGAGATAATATTATTACTTGTTTTCTATTTTAGTTTCTATTCTAGACCAGTCTTTGATGACCTATACCTAGGCCCAATTCACACTCACCTCCTAGATTGTATAATGTATTTCAATAATCAATTGTTCTTATGACCTCACACATTAAGAGGCATCTAATATAGCATAATTTTTTATCTTCATATTCATTGATGCCCTATTGCCGTGATTCATATACCCATTCCCTACTTGCAAACTCAATCCCCCTTCATTCCTCCTCAAAAATCACAAAAAAAACCCTTGTTTTGAGATGTACATTCCCTATCAGATATGCATCATGTTTACATACACAGGTTGTTGTTTATCAACCCATGTACACATTTATTTGGATAAAAAATATATAATTTTTCTAAATTTTGGGCAAGGTTTATGGGTTCCTATGATTCTTAACTCCCTATTTCCCATGGATAACTACTCTAACCACTTGATTGGAGAATAAAAATGAGACAAGGGGTAGATGAGAAATCATCATTCCATTTAGCACCATTATGTTGGTCATTTATTGCCTAGTCTACAAGCTCCTTATCCCGTGTCTCTGAATTATCCCCTTCAAATATGGAAGCCCTTGTTTCCAACAACCTTTTCTCCCTTTATATTGTTAAAAAGAGTTCATCTCTCTTTATCGGACATGTTTGAGAGAAGTAGTTGGATCATTAGGTGATCATCATTTTCCTAGGTGGAGGCACTTGGAGATCGGTTCTTAAGCATCATCGTAATAGTTATAGTGATTGAAGGAACTATTAGAGAGGAACTTTGGAGTGAAAAGTTTCAATTGAGGGATCTACATCAAACGATTGGAACCATGTTTTCCTCCTACTTTATCATCGAAAGTAAGTTACATTTTTTCTTGATTGTCTTTGTGGGATTGATTGTGGTCTTTTGGTCATTTCTCTATTGTGGTTGTAACCCAAAACCATAGGAGAACTTTCTCTGTCAACAAGACCAATTTGGTCCTCTTAGAACTGGTGCTATAAATAAATTTTCTTTCAAAGTTTCAAAATCAACTTGACATTGGTCATTCCAAACAAATTTTGCATCTTTAGTGAGAAAAGAAAGCATTAGAGATGTTATTTTAGTGAAATTTTCAATAAAATGTCTATAATAACCTACATTTCCTAAAAATCTTCGAACATATTTTTGTGTTCTTGAAATAAAAAGATTTGATATGGATTTAATCTTTGTTGGGTCCACCTTGATTCCAGTCGATGAAATATGATGTCCCGAAACTATTCCCTCAATCAACAACCTATCACATTTTTCATGGTTGAGAAACAAATTTACTTATTTGCATCATATAAGAGCTCCTTCTAAATTAGTCATGGCTTCCTCCAATGTATCACCATACACTGTAAAATCATCCATATACACCTCTACACATTCATGTATTAATTTTGGAAATATACTAAGTACATCTCGTTGAAATGTGGTAGGTACATTGCAAAGTACAAAAGGCAATACTTGGTAAGAAAATGTTCCTCGTGGATAGGTAAAAGTTTTTTTTTCTTGGTCTTCAGGAGCTAGTTGGAATTGGCTGTACCCACTAAACCCATCAAGAAAAAAAAATACTTTTTCCCTGCCAAAGTATCTAAAACTTGATCTATGAAAGGTAGAGGAAAATGGTCTTTGGAAATGGCTTTATTCAACTCTCTGCAATCTACAAAAATTCACCATTTCCCATTTTTCTTCAGAATAATGACAACAAGTGAAACCCATTGACTACCCGATATAGGCTAGATATAATTTACATTCAAAAGTTTTTGTAATTCCTCCTTTACTATCTCTCTCAGTACAAAGTTTAGTCTACAATGGGGTTGCCTAATGCATTGGAAACTATCCCCAATATAAATATGATGGCTACAAATATTGGGACAAATTTTCTTCACATTGGTATACTCCCAAGAAAATGCACCAACATGATTTTGCAACAACTCAATGATTTGTTGCTTTTGTAAATTTTCTAGTCGTGTATTGCAATTAGATCTCTATGTGTAGGTTTCCACAATTAGTCATATATAATTAGTTAAAATTTCTAGAAAAAAATTGTGTGGGGTGTTTCATAAACTCCCACACAGTTTTTTCCAGAAAGTTTAACTAATTAGTTACAATTAAATGTTTTTCCCGGGATGATTTCAATGGGAATACTAGTGGTTATTGGAGTTGAGAGATATAGATAAACACACATCTGATTATATTCATTTTTTACAATAGAACATGAACAAACTTCCATAAACATTTTCACAACATCATTGGTGAGAGATTGCAGATCAATTATGGCATCACAAATGAGATCATCATCATATTTTTATTTAAAAACAAGGACTAAATCAACCATAAATAATTGTTGAATGTTTTCTTCATCAATGTCCTCATTTTCAACCCATTAAGGTATTTCATGATTTGAAATTTGTTTAGTATGAGGATATAGAGTTAATTTTTTGATAGCATCACCATAAGAAATAGTCATATCTCTATATTTTCAATTGATACAAGCATCAACAATGGCCAACCATGGCCTACCCAAAATTAAACGATAACCCCCAAGGTTGGATTTTGGTTGCAAAACTATAAACTTTATTGGATACTCCCAAGAATCTACAAAGATAAAAATATCCTTTAAAATACCTTCGGGTTCAACAATATATTGATCAACCATTTGAAGGACTGTAGAAGTTTGACAAAAATTGGTCAATTTAATTTTTTCCATGGTTTCTCTAGTCATCACATTTATGGTAGCACCTAAATTGATTAAATTCTTAGGGATGCAAATATTGTTAATCTATACAATCAATAATAGGACTATCAAGAGCTATATACTTGGCAGTTACAACCCTTCCAAGCATCAAATTTGCAAGTTGAGCAATTACTTGGATAGTAGGAGGATCTTTTCTCTTCCTACCGAGACTTTTCAAACACAACTCTCTTACAGTATTAGCATAAATTGGTACATATCTGATGGAATAACAAAATATTAACACACACATTTTTCAATTCCCTGAGAAATTCAAATTTAGATTGAACAAGAGTTTTATCAATATTTAGCCTCTCTAGATAAGGAGGTAACAAGGTATCCTTAGTTTGTAGTTATTTGATTTTTTAGGGGAAGCAATTTGTGAAGTACTTGAAGAAATATTTGTAAATTGATTTTCTGTAGGTTGGTTTTCTACTTGATTTTGAACTCCTCCTCTTCCTCATAAATAATTGGAGTTGTTCGATTATTGAGAATTTTTCTTGACCTTAAATGGACTCCTTGATAGTCAACAGGGGATGATAGGTATTCTATATGTACTAATTCCCTCAATTAAATTGTCGACTCGGGGCAGGTAAACTTAGATTTGTGGAAAAGTATGAGCCAAGGTAGAAAGAGGTCTAGCTAAGGAGATGGTTTATCCTAGGGATCAACACTCTGTTTAGTTTACAAATCTACTTTCTAAAGAGATGACTTTTAAGATCTATTCGATTAGCAAATTCTATGTAAAGCAACCTCTAGTTAATGAGCTTCAAGCAATTGTAGAATTATGAACTCTCTATGACCTAAGTAACCTTAAATAATTTATGACTATGAACTATCTCTAAATAAGAAAATAACAAGCAATCTATTTCAAAGCTATTTAATCTATTCAATATCTCTTTGAATAAGCAAACAACAAGTAATCTATTTATGGATTATTTAATCTATCTATCTCCGAGTGAACAAGTAAGTAAGCAAGTAATCAATTTACTCTATCAAAACTATCTTGACAAGTGAACTCTATTCTTAAAAAGAACTCACAACTATTTCTATTTTGTAAATAATAAACACTGATCTACTTAACCAAAAACAAGAGTGTTATGCCTGTATTCAAATTCTAATTTATCAAAACTATTTCTATGTTGCAGCAAAAAGAAGAAAATTATTCAAATGTGATGATTGTGTCTTTAGTGTCAGATAACATCATGATGGCATCTGACTATTAATGATAGTTCAAGTGGAATTAACTCAATGCTAACTTCTACAGAGAAATGGAAAGTATGGATAAGGCAATCTATAGAGAGTTTTTCCATCATAGAAGTAACACTAAGTATTTTTGGAATCCATGTGATCTCTAAATATTGTGCATCAATCATTCACTTTATCATACAATTGATAGAAAGTACCCTATTCAGAATTACTAACTCAATCAAAGATATAAACTCATAAACTCATAATTTAACACTTAATTAAAAATCTGAATTCAAATTCATACTTAAAATGACAATAAAAACATTATGTGCAAACCTACAACTCTTGACTAATGATAATTAGAAATTACAACTCAAATTCATAACTGAGACTTCATTAAAAATCATAACCTAAGTGAACTAAACTATCATTAAGAATCATACTCAAAATCAACCAAAATGCTATTAAAAATCATAACTCAACATCCATTTCTATCCTATCATGCTGAGGCAAAATTAATAAATGAAACAAACCTACAAAAAACATTTGCAATTAAAAGTAAACCTATCTAAATTAACTCTGTCAAGACTATCAAAACTAAAGAAATTAATCTATCAAAGCTACAAATAAATATATCTAAATTAGTACTCTGTCAAAATTATCGAAACTCAAGAAATTAATCTATCAAGACTTCAAATAAACCTATCTAAATTAGTACCCTGCATAGTAACCTATAACTAGGAAGAAAAAGACATAACAATCTAATCAACCAAATCCTACAACTTGCAAACAAAATATAATCATTAACACACAACCACGGACGTCCCTCTATCATATACATAGTTCAAAAAGAAATCTGCAATTAAGAGAAAGTGTACAGGAAGATGAATTAGATAAGCAATCTGCAATTAAAATATACACACAACAAGAAATTGACATGAGAAATCTACACAGCAAAGAGATGATTTCGAAATATAAGAAAGGAAACAAGATAAATGTAAATATGTACTAATATATATAATCACCCAGACCATTGGTGGGCCCCCCAGTAGGTCATGGCAACACTCCAATAGGAAAATGCAAACACTAAATTAACACAGCACTGTCATTAAGCATAAAAACAAAGTATAGAATAGAATTGGTGATAATGTCTGTATAAAATAATAAGAATTCATATTTTCTTTGTGTCACAGGTAGTGGTATTTATAGGTTATTACATATCTTGAGAGGTTGACCACTAGAAGGGTTGATCCTCTCTAAAAAATGTAAATTCATCAAATGTGTTACAACCACAACATCTTCTTAACAATTTTGTATGCCACTCAGTGGTCGCTGCAACTTCCCAATCTGAGGTGTGTCGAGCTCTATGGTTGGAGGGAATGAGGGGGCATAAAACCCACATCCCCGATCCGTCCATCAAAGGCCACCAATATACTAACCGTCAGCTCCTATGCGCTCTGAGTGTCAGATCGTGTTCCAGATGGAGTGTTGGATCGCATGCCGGATAAAGTGTTGAACGAAGTGTCAAATGAGGTACCATATGGAGGATAGGATCATGATTCTACCCTATTGCAAGAAAACCAGAACATTAGATCTTTATAAACATCAAAATGAGATGAATTGATCACAAAATCATTGCAAAAACGATAATTATAGATAGCTTGTGCGAATTCATGGTGAATTGATATATAAATCTTTGAGAACACCTCCAAAATGGATAAATGAGAGCATTTCATATATAATATCGCATGCAAAAAGGATTTGGCCATCGAAACAAAATAGTCAACACACGAACCCAATAGGGGAAATTGAGAAAGATGGAAAACTAGACAACTCAATGGTGTAAGTGGATTGAGTTTCTTTATGGTTCATATTAGGTGTGGGTTGTACAAGTAGTTGAGGTCTTGGTTGAGGAATACTAGTAGACAATTGTAATTATTGTTGCTATTGAGGTATTTGATGTTGTTGTTTAGGGAATTGTGGAATAACTTGTTATTGATAGTTTCTAACTAGAAAAAATCGCCATCCTTTTGACCACTAATAATTTTTTGTTGGTTGTGGTGGATATTGTGGCCAAGGTGCATAATGATACCAATATTACGAGGGATATTAAATTTGTTGATTGATCATAAATGATTTGAATGATTGAGAAGGATCATGAGTCATACCTGGTGGCCATAGTTTCCATTGTCTCTTTTGAGCACTAAAATAGACATGTTCAGCCACTTCATTAGTTCCTTGATACAAATATTTTATTTCAGGTAAAAAGGGGCAGTTGTTGGTCGATCGATCTTGCTCACAAATGTCACATACTTCAACATTATTCAATGGGCATTCTATTAAAGTATGTATTTTTTTCACTTTGAGAAGAATATGGATAGTGCTTTCTTAGCCTTTGTTTGCTTATTTTTAACCTGCAATATGTCAAATTGTGAGATTAACATGCTAAGAATATCAGTTTTAATTTTTTCTAATAAATTACCAATTTTTGTCCGTGTAGATCCTCCTCCTGATGTTTTTTGTAATTCTAGCGGAAATGTCTCTAAGACTTTTCCATTTTTTGAAGTTTCTCGTAAATATATTTTACATAATTCACAGGTATGATCACAATCAAATTGAGAAATGTGTCCTCCTCTCATAAAATTTAAAATATCAATACAATCATCCCTTATACCTCTTATCATAATTGTTTGTCGATAATCCTTACCCAACTTACTCAATTTGGATATTTACAAATTGTACCGAAATCATTCCATGTAATCCTCTAGACTCTCATCCTCCTTTTGAGTCTTCTTGAAAATTTCCTCATAAAGGTATCTTTGTTTGCAGCAATCTTGATAATTTTTTAGGAATGCTTGTTTCATAGCATCCCATGTGATGAAACTCTGCCCACCAAACCCCATAAACTAGCATAATGTTGCATTCTTTAATGTGGCAGGAAAAAGTTTCATATTTTGAGTATGAATTGTATAATCATAACTCCTACAAAGAAAATCAAACTCAAAAATAAAATTATCCATATCTTCACTATAAAAACCTTTAAAATTAGGAAGACTTGAAGGAGAAATATTTTTGATAGGTTCTTCCTCTTCAAAATATCTAATTGGAAAATCAAAAGTTATGTTAGAATCAACTCCCTCTTCTATTTCCATGATGATAACTATAAAATACTTAGGAAATGGTCATGTTGAGCACTCAACACACCCTAAAATTCTATGTCAAATTTTTTACTTTTTGGGTACCACTTGATCCTTTGCACTGTCTGTTTACACTTCAGTATGAAAAATTGTTTCCTTTGTTCATCATTTTTTGTTTTCATGTTGAGTCGTTTAAAGTCTTCTTTACCATGTGAAAATCATATTAACTGTAAAAGAGACTAACATTTACTTAAGGAATTAACAGTCGAAAATTTTCCCCGACGCACTTAGGAAATTCGGCATCGGGAAGGATTAGAAGTGGCAAAAATTGCTTGAGAAAACCAAAATAGTCGAGCGTTGATCTTCACCGACATTGGCAGAAGAAAGTCTCTTGTCTCCGCGAATAATCTTCACTAAAGGTATCATCGAAGACCAATCCGTTCAGCATCGACAAAATATTAGAAGAATGAACGTTGAACGAAAACTAAAATAATAATCGTCCACTGTTGATTTTCAAAAGTTTGTGGGGTCAGAAGTCTCGAAGGATGGTAACCCACGGAGAAAACTATGTATTATTTTTACTTTTGAATGTCGATCCCTGATGCCATCCTGACATCAGCAGTCACAATATCTATCTCTTTTAGGCTCATTCAACATGAACGAAGTCCTGAGTGCAATCCTTACCCACAAGCTGAGTTCCAGATTTTATTTTTAATGAGCCTCGAGTTAGTAATGCCACATCAGCATCAATCGGCATCAAAATTTTCTAAAGGAAAATATCAACGAACTTACAGAACAACTCAGAATAACGACAATTAAAAAATCACATAATTTACGAGAAGCTCAGAGGAAAACACGGTAGATTTACATACAAAGAGGAAACATGATACATTCAAATGCTATGACTAGAATCCTTTCAAGAAAAACATTTTCGAAATTTCATATATTAAGGTTCTGACCAAGCTCAAGTTACATACAAATAAACACCACCGACGCCTTGACTAACCGACTCGGTTACATTGAGAACGTGAAAATCCTCACGAAAACAGAGGAAATTATCAAGCATCACTTCTAAGAATATAAAACAAGAGTCTGCCCATCGTGCATCTCCTGCACTTGGACCTTTTCCCAGACCGCTCCTTGCACCTTGCAGTTTTTTCATTTTCTCCTTCCCCATCATCCTCTACGCTTCATGCAGTTGCACAATCGTATATTTTGCTTCCCGAAGCTGTCTCTTGAGCCAATTTATTCTTCCATTGCGACCTTGTGATGCCGATACCTCCTGGTTCTTCATCGCCATCTGTCTCCACAGTTCTCTATTTCCTTGATAAAGTTTCGCTATGCGAGTTGCGCCTGCTCCAGCTGTTGGTTGGAATTTCCAAATTTAGAACCAGATGTCTTTGTCTTTCGCATACGACTCCCACTTCCTCGACTGGTATTCTCGATAGGCTTTGACCAAGCCGCATGCATCATGAATTCCTCAACGACCGGATGTGCACCCAGCTCAGTCGGGATATGTTCTCCGCCTCCCACCTCCGTATTTTTTCTTAGCCTTCCCCTCCCCCTTGGTGTCTTCTTTTGAGATGGAATCACCTACAACATGTGTTCTTCAGGCATAATTTTCTCTGATTCTACCTCTGCTTGAGACGTTGACATCATTTCCGAGCAAAGATAGGAACCTCCTTTTGAAGCCTCGAAGACGCTCGACGCCAATAAGAAAGAGTCCCAGGCACCTTGGGGCTCAAACCTGGCGTTCCAGCTGCCTTGCAAACCACATCCCTTGTTTTGAGCGAATCCCATAGTGTGACAACGTATTTTCTTAAACATTTGTGGCTAAATAAAGGACTACGACACAAATTTTTGCTAGAATTGAACTTGCGAGACTAGCGCTACTAATGTATAATCACAACTGATGCATAGAACCCCCACATAACTTCTAGAACTTATAGCAGAGCAGGGAAGAAAAACAGAACATGCCAAGAAACACTCATGACTCGTGACGGGATGTCTTGAAGAATTAATGCATCACAACTGCCCGACGGATACAATCCAGAACACATGAAATGTCGTCAATCGGAGTTGCAGGGAATATATGGTACGATTATTCCAATCTCTTTAATCTTTCTAGCTTCCATTATTAGTGAATTATAGTTGACACACTTGGTGATACGGCTTCCAGAGGAACAACTTGCCTCGACCTGAGGCATTTAATGACTTCTTATTATGGTATCTGACCTTTTGGGAGCATACATGCACTTTCAACACACATTCAGCTCTGGCATCCTTTCCCAACCCCTAAGGGAAATCAACCACTGTAATGGTTTCGACGCTTGTATCTACCGTACATGATTTTCCATGCTATGGCACATAGATGTAACTCATTTAATCTAAAGAGGAGCAACGACATGGAAAAAGACATTACATGTCATTCAAAAGGGTGACTGGGATCACGTAAGTATTAAATAATCAAGACTAACGAGCTCTACAGGTACGCATCATTTTATTTTTTCTGTTTACATCTTACTATGCTTTTCCTAATAAGTAATTTCTAAAGTATTTCAATCTCGATTTCAAGAAATATCCTTCCGACTACTGAACAAATTTTGTTCTGTAATCTCACCAAGGAACCTGAAAGAAACATCGAAACAAAATCGACAAATCAATGAAGGATATCAGACTCCCCGAGTTCAGCAGCCCTGACAATTTCGTCGAATTTATTCAAGTCGCATACCAAGCAAGATTTGTTGTGGGCTGAAGAGCTCGCAAAGATGACTAACGTGGTGCCAAGGCAAGTATGACGATTCATGGAGAATCTAATTAGAACTCGAACTGCACTACAATAGCTGAACTCCAGTCTAGAAAAGTATTAGATGCATGTGATGGACCTCAGAGGGATTCACGCAGCTCCGATGGAACAACACAGATTTCCATGGGCCCAAAATTGTGAAGAAATGTTCATCAGTTGGTCTGAGTACGAAATAAGTCACCCTTTTCAAGAGATATCTCGGGCTGACTGTTAAATAAATTGTTAGAGGATGACACCACGTGGCGATTTTTGTTTTGCTTAAAATACACTTAGCCGTTATTTTCAGTTTAACTTTACATTATAAATAAAGACATCGACAAATTAGTTAAGGGTCGATGGTCATTGCAAGAACTCTTTCTTTCTGGTTGTTAAGAATTGTTTTGAGTCTGCTATGAATTGGGAAGTCCTTCTAGACCAAAGAAAAAGTTATTTTCATCAAATGCATGTGTGAGTGGATGTAGAGAAGAACTATTTCCTATCTTGTCTCATGAATAGATGTAACAAGTAAGAGTTGTCCAATTTATTGTCAAGTTATCTAGTGCAATGCTTTGTTGTTATTTTCTTTAATGATGAAGATAATGAATCCTTCTGTGATTATGTGATGAATGATTATGGTAGATGAATTATTTTTCTTGTCGTTATCTTATTGCATATGTGTTTTCTTTCTAATAATTAGTAATCTCAGATAGTAATTGGATGCTCACATGGTTAGCGTATTAGTACTAGGCCTGTGGTATAGAATTGTCATCTGCGTGTTTGAGTAGTGGGTTATCCAAAGCTCAGTGTCTTCCCCAGTAGTTAGAACTTAATTATGTTTTGTTTCCAAATTTTTTTATATCGGCTTACACCTCACATCAGTCCCGCCCAAGAGAAAATACAAAAGAGATATTCAAAACTGAAGGAAGAACCTTCACAAGAAAACGTTAAAGCCCATCGATTAATTGGTTGGATCGCAAGATCTAGAGAACCATTCCATTCCAAACAATGCAGAGTCTAATTAGGCCTCGGTGGTGGGTTTGGTTCCTACTGTTGAACTAGGGATTTAAGACCCATCAACAGAATTTGCGCTAGAAGGAGGGCCTAAGAATGAATGGTTGAATATGTATTTTATATAGCATTTCAAACAACCTACAGATTCGCAACAACCCACATGCATGGCTGGTCATTCCCAAGACAACCCACACACGCTGAGTACTCCTGGAACGAGTAACTCACCCAATCTCGAGGAAGAACCTTTTCACCCTGAAATACCTTATGCTCTTCCTCACAAGGAATAAAATCAATTCAGAAGAATCACAAGAGCCTATGCTCGATAGATCGGTGTGTTTTCCTTAGCTCCCATACTCCCTCAAAGAAAAAAACAAATCATACTAGTGGTTAGTACTCCCGACAAGGTTTTCGTACACTCAGTAGAAGACTTAATAGATTTCACGATTACTAAAATCCAAGAACCTCTTGATTTGATACTTGAAACACCAGCCAAAGACATCTCTGAACAGGATGATTTCTCGGAAGAAGAGAAGTTTAACTCAGAGTCTGAATATATGGAAGGCAACAACGACCATAATGATGAAAGGGGGAACCCACCTCTGAACAATCAACCCTAGATATCCAGATATGCTTTGGCCCTCCTGGGACTAGTCCATAACCTTCCCCGACATCCAGAGAAGTTGTTGCCTAAGTTTGATCCCGAAACCTCTGGATTGCCTGAAGATCATATCAAGAAATTTATACTAGCAATCAGACTTATGAATGTCCAACATGAAGATGTAGTTTGTAAGATTTTCGCCTACACATTTGAAAATTCATCTTCCACGTGATATTTTAATCTGCCAGTAGGATCTATAACTAGCTGGACCAAGTTCCAGAAAGACCTTCTAGATAAATTTGCAGAGGAAACTACTACGGGATCTCTTATGGTTGAGTTATTCTCTGCCACCATGAGTTCAAAAGAAAGAGTCAAAGATTTCAATCAAAGATTCACGACCATCTTAAACAAGTTTTAGCCCGAAGCAAAACCAACCCAAGAATTGCAAATCGAGGTTTATGCTAATGTGCTCCCGGATTCTATTTCTATGTTGTAAAAAGAGCCGCCAAGCGAACCCTGGCTGAAAATTTTGAAGAAGCCAAAATGATAGAATTCCAGATGAAAGGGTGTAAAGAGGGCTAGGTATCTCTAGTTAAGAAATAAGGTTAGTCTCCTCCCAGGAGAGGACTCCTTTTGACTAGACCTCCGTAGAAACAAACAGAGCAGACTCTCGACAAGGGTAATGGAGACATAGAATATTTACAACACATGGTTAAGAAATTATCAAACAATATCATAGACATGAAGAGGAATGCAGAGGAGGGAAACCAAGGCTAGAGGCCCTACAAGCCTTTCTTTAAAAGGAACCCACCATTAAAGGAAATTGAACCTCCCCCAGCTAACTTAAATATTGATCTAGGGAATGTTGCATCTGAGTCTTTCTATACTTATCACCAGGAAAACCACTCCGAAAGAGACTGCCCTCAATGGGTGCATGCCATGAATTTGATGGCCAATCGGTTTCTAGATGAAGTCTCCCTGACCAAATAGCCAAGCAGTTCGGTTATGAATATTGTTGACCAGGAAGAGATTGATCCACCACAAGATACAACCATGTTGATATGGGATCTCAACCTGATCATGCCTTTTGACGACTTGTATGACTTCCAGGAACAACCCACGAAAGTCTCGGTGATACAGACACACATTAAGGGTCCACTTGGATCGAAAGATACCACTTCCACCCAAACCTCGAAGAGTAAGGCAACTCCCGATCACTCAAAAACACCTTTTTCTTTGGGAGAAAACCCTATAAGCATCCATACCCAAGAATCCCCCAAATTGGATTACAACGTAGTCAAACATTTGAATAAGTTAAAGGATAATATATTAGTTATGGACATATTCAGGATTCCTCAGCAGAAGGAATTTCGGTTACAAGCTTTGAACTCAGTAGAAAATCTGACCACGGGCAATGGTCAGG
>JZKD02S1666736.1:54133-65039 GCA_000966675.3 Picea glauca
TTTTCGTACACTCAGTAGAAGACTTAATAGATTTCACGATTACTAAAATCCAAGAACCTCTTGATTTGATACTCGAAACACCAGCCAAAGACATCTCTGAACCGGATGATTTCTCGGAAGAAGAGAAGTTTAACTCAGAGTCTGAAGATATGGAAGGCAACAATGACCATAATGATGAAAGGGGGAACCCACCTCTGAACAATCAACCCTGGCTATCCAGATATGCTTTGGCCCTCCTGGGACTAGTCCATAACCTTCCCCGACATCCAGAGAAGTTGTTGCCTAAGTTTGATCCCGAAACCTCTGGATTGCCTGAAGATCATATCAAGAAATTTATACTAGCAATCAGACTTATGAATGTCCAACATGAAGATGTAGTTTGTAAGATTTTCGCCTACACATTTGAAAATTCATCTTCCACGTGATATTTTAATCTGCCAGTAGGATCTATAACTAGCTGGACCAAGTTCCAGAAAGACCTTCTAGATAAATTTGCAGAGGAAACTACTACGGGATCTCTTATGGTTGAGTTATTCTCTGCCACCATGAGTTCAAAAGAAAGAGTCAAAGATTTCAATCAAAGATTCACGACCATCTTAAACAAGTTTTAGCCCGAAGCAAAACCAACCCAAGAATTGCAAATCGAGGTTTATGCTAATGTGCTCCCGGATTCTATTTCTATGTTGTAAAAAGAGCCGCCAAGCGAACCCTGGCTGAAAATTTTGAAGAAGCCAAAATGATAGAATTCCAGATGAAAGGGTGTAAAGAGGGCTAGGTATCTCTAGTTAAGAAATAAGGTTAGTCTCCTCCCAGGAGAGGACTCCTTTTGACTAGACCTCCGTAGAAACAAACAGAGCAGACTCTCGACAAGGGTAATGGAGACATAGAATATTTACAACACATGGTTAAGAAATTATCAAACAATATCATAGACATGAAGAGGAATGCAGAGGAGGGAAACCAAGGCTAGAGGCCCTACAAGCCTTTCTTTAAAAGGAACCCACCATTAAAGGAAATTGAACCTCCCCCAGCTAACTTAAATATTGATCTAGGGAATGTTGCATCTGAGTCTTTCTATACTTATCACCAGGAAAACCACTCCGAAAGAGACTGCCCTCAATGGGTGCATGCCATGAATTTGATGGCCAATCGGTTTCTAGATGAAGTCTCCCTGACCAAATAGCCAAGCAGTTCGGTTATGAATATTGTTGACCAGGAAGAGATTGATCCACCACAAGATACAACCATGTTGATATGGGATCTCAACCTGATCATGCCTTTTGACGACTTGTATGACTTCCAGGAACAACCCACGAAAGTCTCGGTGATACAGACACACATTAAGGGTCCACTTGGATCGAAAGATACCACTTCCACCCAAACCTCGAAGAGTAAGGCAACTCCCGATCACTCAAAAACACCTTTTTCTTTGGGAGAAAACCCTATAAGCATCCATACCCAAGAATCCCCCAAATTGGATTACAACGTAGTCAAACATTTGAATAAGTTAAAGGATAATATATTAGTTATGGACATATTCAGGATTCCTCAGCAGAAGGAATTTCGGTTACAAGCTTTGAACTCAGTAGAAAATCTGACCACGGGCAATGGTCAGGGAATAACTCTATCTCCCATAGATCTGGTGAGTAAACCAATTGTAAATACCTGTTCGGAAGTTGAGAAAGGGAAGCCTTTTGTCCCACCTTTCCTCTTAACATTTGAAGTCTTCAATAGAAACCTTCACAATTGTTTGGTATATTCTGGGGCGTCTTCCAATTTTATTCCCTTGTCTATTTGCAAAAAATTGAATGTTGTTCCTCTCAGCAGTGATAAACATGTCATACAACTAGAAATAACCCAGGTCGAGGTCATGGGAGAACTCAAATATCTAATGATCGGGATAGTGACACATCCTAAGTTTGTGCAAGTGATTGACATCATTGTGGTAGATATTCCAGAGGCCTATGGGTTATTACTAATTCAAGATTGGTCTGAAAAGATAAACGGATATTTTAGTACAGACTGGGCACACCTTTGGCTACCACTGAATGGATACAAGAAAATGATCAGAATCAATAGGGAGAGATATTTGGAACACACAGTCACTGATCTAGAAACCCCAAACGAACCCTCGTCCACAGATTTCCCTATTTTGGGAAATTATTCCTGCAAATCCCACTTCGGAAACTTTTCTCCTCTCTTGTCCAATGTTCCCCTCACTCAAAAATCTGAAATGGTTTTTCAAGAGAAGACATCAATACCAACAGAAGACACCCTTTTCTGTCAAGACCCTGTGCTAGATATTACAAAACAAAAGATAGGAGAGCAAGAAATTAACAAGGAAAAAGAAAAGGGTGATTGTCGTTCACAAATTTGGACTTTATATTTGGATGGATCTAAATTGCAAGAAGGTTCAGGAGCAGGTTGCATCCTCATTAATCCTAAAGGTAAATTCCATTTCCTATCTTGTAGGCTAGAATTTGAATGTACAAACAACACTTTCAAATATGAATCTCTAGTACAAGGATTAAAGAAAGCTATAGACTTGAATGCTAAAGAATTGAAGGTTTTCAGAGACTCTGAAATCATCGTTAGAAAAGTAAGGAATACTATACATTGCAATTATCCTCACCTAAAGAACTATAAACAGGAGGTGCATAGGTTAGTATATCATTTTGAAGCCTTCAATATTACAACAATCCCCAGAGCAAAGAATATTATTGTTGACTCCTTAGCCACAACTTCTTCTAGGTTGTCGCCTCTAGAGGATTATGAAGCCTCTTGATTCACTGTGGAGCTTCTCTACAAACCATCGGTGCCTAATAANTATCCAGATATGCTTTGGCCCTCCTGGGACTAGTCCATAACCTTCCCCGACATCCAGAGAAGTTGTTGCCTAAGTTTGATCCCGAAACCTCTGGATTGCCTGAAGATCATATCAAGAAATTTATACTAGCAATCAGACTTATGAATGTCCAACATGAAGATGTAGTTTGTAAGATTTTCGCCTACACATTTGAAAATTCATCTTCCACGTGATATTTTAATCTGCCAGTAGGATCTATAACTAGCTGGACCAAGTTCCAGAAAGACCTTCTAGATAAATTTGCAGAGGAAACTACTACGGGATCTCTTATGGTTGAGTTATTCTCTGCCACCATGAGTTCAAAAGAAAGAGTCAAAGATTTCAATCAAAGATTCACGACCATCTTAAACAAGTTTTAGCCCGAAGCAAAACCAACCCAAGAATTGCAAATCGAGGTTTATGCTAATGTGCTCCCGGATTCTATTTCTATGTTGTAAAAAGAGCCGCCAAGCGAACCCTGGCTGAAAATTTTGAAGAAGCCAAAATGATAGAATTCCAGATGAAAGGGTGTAAAGAGGGCTAGGTATCTCTAGTTAAGAAATAAGGTTAGTCTCCTCCCAGGAGAGGACTCCTTTTGACTAGACCTCCGTAGAAACAAACAGAGCAGACTCTCGACAAGGGTAATGGAGACATAGAATATTTACAACACATGGTTAAGAAATTATCAAACAATATCATAGACATGAAGAGGAATGCAGAGGAGGGAAACCAAGGCTAGAGGCCCTACAAGCCTTTCTTTAAAAGGAACCCACCATTAAAGGAAATTGAACCTCCCCCAGCTAACTTAAATATTGATCTAGGGAATGTTGCATCTGAGTCTTTCTATACTTATCACCAGGAAAACCACTCCGAAAGAGACTGCCCTCAATGGGTGCATGCCATGAATTTGATGGCCAATCGGTTTCTAGATGAAGTCTCCCTGACCAAATAGCCAAGCAGTTCGGTTATGAATATTGTTGACCAGGAAGAGATTGATCCACCACAAGATACAACCATGTTGATATGGGATCTCAACCTGATCATGCCTTTTGACGACTTGTATGACTTCCAGGAACAACCCACGAAAGTCTCGGTGATACAGACACACATTAAGGGTCCACTTGGATCGAAAGATACCACTTCCACCCAAACCTCGAAGAGTAAGGCAACTCCCGATCACTCAAAAACACCTTTTTCTTTGGGAGAAAACCCTATAAGCATCCATACCCAAGAATCCCCCAAATTGGATTACAACGTAGTCAAACATTTGAATAAGTTAAAGGATAATATATTAGTTATGGACATATTCAGGATTCCTCAGCAGAAGGAATTTCGGTTACAAGCTTTGAACTCAGTAGAAAATCTGACCACGGGCAATGGTCAGGAAATAACTCTATCTCCCATAGATCTGGTGAGTAAACCAATTGTAAATACCTATTCGGAAGTTGAGAAAGGGAAGCCTTTTGTCCCACCTTTCCTCTTAACATTTGAAGTCTTCAATAGAAACCTTCACAATTGTTTGGTATATTCTGGGGCGTCTTCCAATGTTATTCCCTTGTCTATTTGCAAAAAATTGAATGTTGTTCCTCTCAGCAGTGATAAACATGTCATACAACTAGAAATAACCCAGGTCAAGGTCATGGGAGAACTCAAATATCTAATGATCAAGATAGTGACACATCCTAAGTTTGTGCAAGTGATTGACATCATTGTGGTAGATATTCCAGAGGCCTATGGGTTATTACTAAGTCAAGATTGGTCTGAAAAGATAAACGGATATTTTAGTACAGACTTGGCACACCTTTGGCTACCACTGAAGGGATACAAGAACATGATCAGAATCAATAGGGAGAGATATTTGGAACACACAGTCACTGATCTAGAAACCCTGAACGAACCCTCGTCCACAGATTTCCCTATTTTGGGCAATTGTTCCTGCAAATCCCACTTCGGAAACTTTTCTCCTCTCTTGTCCAATGTTCCCCTCACTCAAAAATCTGAAATGTTTTTTCAAGAGAAGACGTCAATACCAACAGAAGACACCCTTTTCTGTCAAGACCCTGTGCTAGATATTACAAAACAAAAGATAGGAGAGAAAGAAATTAACAAGGAAAAAGAAAAGGGTGATTGTCGTTCACAAATTTGGACTTTATATTTGGATGGATCTAAATTGCAAGAAGGGTCAGGAGCAGGTTGCATCCTCATTAATCCTAAAGGTAAATTCCATTTCCTATCTTGTAGGCTAGAATTTGAATGTACAAACAACACTTTCAAATATGAATCTCTAGTACAAGGATTAAAGAAAGCTATAGACTTGAATGCTAAAGAATTGAAGGTTTTCAGAGACTCTGAAATCATCGTTAGACAAGTAAGGAATACTATACATTGCAATTATCCTCACCTAAAGAACTATAAACAGGAGGTGCATAGGTTAGTATATCATTTTGAACCCTTCAATATTAAAACACTCCCCAGAGCAAAGAATATTATTGTTGACTCCTTAGCCATAGCTTCTTCCAGGTTGTCGCCTCTAGAGGATTATGAAGCCTTTTGATTCACTGTGGAGCTGCTCTACAAACCATCGGTGCCTAATAAAATTTCTAATTGGAAATTATTTGAAGGTGATGAACAGATCATAAACTTATTGACTAACCAAGACAATTTCAAATATTTGGCTATCGACGATGAAGTATTCTAAGATCAATCGATAGAGACCAATCCTCGGACAAGACAACTTATTGATAAATCAAAGTCTCACACAATCCTGAAAGGGATAGCTAATGGGTGTGGTGTTGTCGACAAATCCAACCGCTTGATGAGATCCTCTAAGATTAGGTTCTTATGGCTACCGCTATCAACAATGAAGTGCAACAGAGTACTCTTCACCCACATCTGTGAATGAAAGAGGAACTCGCCTTCCTTTGGTTCATCAAGTTCACTGAGTTGGTTCTTGGTGGTTGCAATGGTAGCACTGGGTTCTGCATCAATGATACATCTCCCTTTTTTTGGTTCTGATTCAGAGTTGGAACCCACATCTGATTTAGAGGCTTTCACCTCAGGCACCAATGACTTCTTTGAGTGGCATTTAGAGGTTTTATGCTAGGGGCTCTTATGGAACTCACACCACTTCCTAGTGTCTTTCTTTGTCTTCCCATTGTCCTTCTTTGTTTTCATCTTGGACTGGTTGTCCTGAGGCTATCCATCCTTTCTCTGTCCTTTGTTCTGCAAGTTGGGGTTTCCTTTTCTCTGCTTCTCCTTTGAGGGATTCACAGACCCAAACTGTTGTGTCTTTTGTTTAAGCTTTTGCTCAATTTTGACAACATATTGATAGGCCACACCCAAGGAAAAGATGTCCATAAAATCCATTTCTATGTAGATGTATATATGCATACCTCTGTAGCACTTGAGAACTAGATGTCGCTTAGAGTCTTTGATTCCCATCTTGGTGCACAAGGTGTGGAAGACATTGGTGAACTCTCTCATTGTTTGGTCTCTTTCCTGCAGTAGTGTGGTCCATATTGTATATAAGTCATCATAACTTTCAACAAGGTAGTAGTGTTCCTTAATAACATCCCTAAAATAACCCCAAGTGGGTGCGACTACAAATAATGGAGATTCCTCTGTTTCCTTTTTCTCACAGAAAGTAGCCCACCAATATTTGACATGGGGGATGGCCTTAAGGAGTGTAAATGTAATATTTATCTATCGAAAAAGGTATGGACAGAAAAATACCCTTCTAGAATGTTTAACTATTTTTCTACACCCTCTACATCTATCTGACCTTCAAATATAGGAATATAAAAATTGATATGTACCTTGAAGGGGGTAGTGCCTCCTCTCAAGGAAGATGCATCATCTATTGGAAATCGTCGAAGGATTTGCGAAAAAATATCCATCATCTCATTCCTCTATCGTTCGATGGAATCCTCAAGCAACGGTTTAAAGGGATATCCTACCCTATCATCTCTCTTTTCTTCCACCATGGGCAGTTGTCAGGTTCGGTGAGGTCGATCTTGCAAAGGCTCAACTGATTTGAATCCCAACTGCTTATACCATCACCTTGTTGGTGACATTCACAGAGAAAGAAATGAATAGCAGACCACTCAGATACCATTGATCTGTATTTATGATCAGAACGAAATGAAACACAAATCTATAACATTAACACGAAGATACATTGAAGCTTAAAATGAAACAATCTTGCTCAAATGGTGGTAGCTAATCTCTGAGAAGAGATATGGAGGATACATGCATTCACTTGAGCACATTATAATGAGGCCTTTAGGAAATTTTAGCATCAAGAAGTAATAAAAAAAACTTAGACATCCAAAAACCTAACACTAGGAGATGAAGTGCCAAAATTCATTTGGGCCCCGATGGGATAAGTTTGTACATTAACTTCTCAGGGTCATAATGTAGTGCACGATAGCCCATTGGAAATTTCTATCCGAGGAATACACATTTTTACAACACAATCTATTTCCATCAATAGTGTGAGTGTGGCAAGCCCAAAAAATGTTGTTTAGGGCCTCAAAACAACCTTGGAAGTTTAGGACCAGAAAAGATAGAAAAAAACTGCCAAGATGAAAACTGTATGTGAGCTAGTTGGAATAGGTGGGTGGCCACCGATATCCACCTAGATAAGGTGTTTTTCATTTTCATCCAAATGAATGAATAAGATTCACATAGTGATAATATCCCTATGTCTTTTAGCATGAAATGTAAAAAGTGTAAGGAAGAAAAAAGAGGCAATGATAGAATATTCAATTCTAGTAAATGCAAATA
The DNA here is from genome assembly GCA_000966675.3 of Picea glauca. Taxonomy (NCBI): domain Eukaryota; kingdom Viridiplantae; phylum Streptophyta; class Pinopsida; order Pinales; family Pinaceae; genus Picea; species Picea glauca. The sequence goes on from JZKD02S1666736.1 coordinate 61,764, forward strand.
GGGGAAAGACAACAATTGATTTGCATAACATTGAAAAAACAAAGAGGATGAAAAATAGCCAAAACTATGAGCATGAGATATGTCAAAATTACAAAAAATATAATTATGTTTCATCTATTAGAAAAGATTGACAAAAAGTTGCATACAAGAAAATAAATAGCTTCCAATGACTAGGACAATTGTTTACTAACTAGAATAACATCAAATGCTAGGAGAAAATCAACTTGGTGTGTTACAAGGATTACTGTATTTTTTGCTCCCATTATGTATTCCTACACATCAAAATCTATAATTATTAGGATATTAGGAATATAAGGAAAACAAAAATCATTTCTATGGAAAGTTCCAACATACAAAATTATTACTAGCTACATAATGATTTTAAAACCTTTATATCAAGAGGAAACTAACATATTAACCTTAAACAAGATAGTAGTAGTATGAGCATCAACAACACTAAAAGGATCATCCCAAAGATAAATATCAGAATCTTGATATAAAGCACAATCAAGTTGTATCTGATATTTTTTCCAACCATTGAGATTCACACCTCTATATCCTATTTTATTCTAATCACCAAAGTGAATATTTGGAGGTCTTTATCCAACAAAGACTTTAGGATAAATTCCTAATATTTTTGCTTGTCCATGGGATGCCCAAATAATATGTTGTTTCGTACTCACAGTTTGAATCCGTGTTGTTTGAGAAATATATGCGAGTATGCCATAGACCTTCAACTACAAAGGTATGGGTTAGACAACAAAGAAAGAGAACACATCAATTTAAATGGTTGACAGTGATAGGGTAAGGAGGTAAATAATCCATACTCACAATTCTCCTCACCTTTGGTACTTCTCCACGTAGTAAATCTAAAATAGTGTATTTTCTATATCAAGCTTCTCCACAAATTTCCAAATCTTGGCCAAGATTAACCTCCATATTTATGTTTCTCAATGTGAGCTTTGATTAACTGGAATCCCAACCTAGTATTGTAGAGTTGATAATAACAAAGTGGTTATATTTATGAATAAATACCCACTCAACCACCCAATCTCATAATTCAAAAACCTCAAAAAAGTTGATGATACCTTGTTGCTTGGAGTAAGATCAATTTTAAGAAAACAATAGTTACAAATGTTGCAGTTGAAATGAAAACAAGATATGACCAAAACAACAATGAATTGTAGGCTTTTTGAAATTGAATTGTAGATAGCCATTTGAACTTTACCTTGTCCATCTTCACAAAACTTTCTTTGAAAAATTCCTCCCATGCATGTAATTTTAGTACTTTCATATGCACAAGAGCTCATGTGGTGGCCCTTAATCATTGATCTCGGGATGACATGATTTTAGTTTGAAAATTATGCTACAAATTTGCCAATGGAAAGTTACAAAGCATGGAAATGATTATAACTACCAAGGCTGAAAGTGTGGCCCATCAAATTGCATGGAAGAGGATTCCTAAATCAAATATGAGCTACACTACTATTGTCCAAGTCTGATGAAACCAGAAGTGAAATTCCCCAATATGGTAAGCATCTACTGCCATATAATTCATGATTTCTCCTATTGTTTGCACCTATTTAGCTTCATTGGATATCTTTAGTTTTTTCTGATATATTTCTGCAATGAGTGAAGAGCGCATTTGCAAACCAACCCATCTAGTGATAAAATACCATTTCCTTTGAGATAAGTACACTATGGCCTTGCAAATAAAGAGTGTTCCTACCAAAACAAAACCTTCATATTTGAATGATTGTCTACCTTATGAAAATCCAACAAGTCTCCCACTAACGTACCAAAGCATATCATAGAACACTGACATATCCCTTATGCCACCCTACGTGCTACAATGTCTAAAATTTAAATCATGGTGTTGCACTAATAAGAAGGTAGATAAATCATTTTTTAAATAAATAAATTTATTCTATACTTACATAAAATATATGGAAAAAATCACCTGATTAGGGTCACCACCACACCCTCTAAGTGTCTAGAGGCAACCGACACACATAATACAATACAAGTCTTGAGTATGAGAGAGGTGGAGGCACAAGGCATGGGTGCTAATTGATGTTTTATTTGTCCTAAGAATGTATTATGCCATGAACCTTTGAGAGGAAGATGGTCATGGGAAATCATGGAAGGAAATTGTTTTATATTATTTCAGGCCTATCCTGAGGGTGAACATTTCTAGTTACTACTGGAGGGAGATCAACTAAGTATGGAAAGGGCTCCTTCGGTGGTCCCGGTTATGGTGTCTTAGTTTAGAACCTCTTGGTCAGTTCTATTCTCCTTTGGAATTTTCTCCTAAGTTTTATTTTCTTCTACCTCTACACTCTAGTTGTCTTGCAATCTGTAAAACCTAGGAGAGTGAATTGGATTTTCCTTAGTTGTTGGGTGATCTGGAGGTAGAATTATCCCCTATTAAAGAATTTTATTTCCCTCTCTCTGAAGCAACCCTAGTATCACCCCTTTCCCCCTCAGCTTTTGAAATCATGGATTACTTCAATATATTTGTCTTTCCCTCCCCATATTTTTTCACTCTGATTTCTCTTTGGATCCTAGATATGGCAAGGGTTAGCAAGGGTCATAACTAGGAACCTGGTAAAAGAATGTCTACCTAGAAGTCCAAAATAGTCACCTTGAACTTCTCCCCCTAGGAATCTCCTTGTTACATTAATATGGTTGAGAAGGATGACAAGATAACAACGAGTAACTTCCATTCTAGATTACCCTCTTAGGTCAAAGAAGATATAGCCGAAATGAAGACTTCAATTTGGCATAAAAGAAAAATGTTTTCCAAAGAACAAATTTAGGAATAATTTGAGGGATGGAAACCTTAGTTTCTCTTAGACTAGGGACACCAAAATATTTGGACTTACGAACCTATATTGGTTGAAAATATCTTTCATTTCCCAAGTGGTGGAGGAAAAAGGCCTCTAACAATAGTCCATCCTCAACAAACTAGATTTACTAGATAATAAGTTTGAAACAATGTTTAAAATCGTCTTTGGTATTGATATTGTGGTCTCACAACCCTGGGGTAGTGACAATGATGAAAAGATAGTTCGGGAAGACCTTCCAAGGTTAGAGGGCACTCATTCCAATCCCATCCTCATCAATGAAGACCCCTTGCCTCCCACTAAATCTTGGAATGGGATTAACCAACTATCAAATCCTTCAATCCAGCCAACTTAAGAAAACTTTGTCTTATTTTATGTCTAACATGGGATTGTTACTCTTTCGTATAGTTTTTATGTTATGTTCTAGGTC
>JZKD02S1666747.1:12804-49068 GCA_000966675.3 Picea glauca
TGGTGTGCCCAACGTGGTGGTTTTCTTCAACAAGTAGGATCAACTTGATGATCTTCAGTTAGTTGAGCTTGAGGTAAGGGAGCTTTTGAGTTCTTATGATTTTCAAAGGGACGATTAATTCTTCAGAGTGCTGAAATCTGAAGCGAGGGATCTGCCTCTATGCGTCCTCAGCTTTTGATGGCTCATATTATTTCGGGAGTTCGGGCTTCGACACTTAGGGAATTCCACACACTTCTCACTTTGAAACTCCTGAAGCTTATTTTCCCGAACACTTGGATCAAATTCCACCTATCCCTTTAAAAATCAATGGTTCATGCTCTCTTCAAACCTTTTTCTCCATCACTATACTTCGCACAACTTTAAGATTTCGAACACTTGCAAGCCACTAATCTGAACTCCACTTGGAATTACCACCATTAAAAGATGAACCTGCCTTTTTACTTGATTCGAGTCTAGAACAGACTGCTTTGAATGTCGCACTTTGAGCCTGCGACTGTGGCCTTTGTAAACAAAGAATTGGACTACTGGAAAGGGGTTAGGAAAATAGGGAGACCGGGGCACTTTTAAACACAGAAGGGGGAAATGAAAATGATTTTACAAGATGAAGGGGGAAAAACTTAAGAATTGGTCTGCAAAAGGAGAGAGACAGGGAAAAATATAGACTTAGGTAGAAGCCACAGACCCACAGGACTCTAGCAAGTTTGTGTGATAACATTTGGCTTCACAAGGGATGGCATGCTCCCTACGAACTTCCAAGAACAAGTAGTTCTAGTGCCTTAGCTGTTGGGTTATGGAGTCGAGCTCAAAACATTTCACCGAAGGCTGACATGTACACTATTCTACTTATAAAAAGGAAAACAAACACACATGCTCCAGAAGGAGCTTATTTATGTACAAAACCTAAGCTAACTGACTTTTACAATGGGCTAAGTGAAGGAAAACTTCCACCAGAGCCATTTAAACTGTTTGATAATCGAATCCTTCGCTTCACTGCAAGTGATCCATAAAAAACAAGGAGAGTGTGGAAATTGACTAATTTCATTCTTATGATCGCCCATATTACTTTCAAATGCTGCTAAAAATATCAAGCCTGCATGCTCTAAAGCATTTGAGAAATATAACTCTATGTACTCATCGACAGGGTCATGAAAGTGAAGGTAACACATGATTAACTTATGGAAGGTTACCTTCAATGTGTCATAACCATTGACAGTTTGTTTGATGTCTTCTATAGACACACCTGATTGAATGACAAACACATGCATCTGTGGGTCAAAAAGTTTCTTCATAACTTCAGAACCACCCATGGGATGATTGTTGATCATCTCTGCACGTACCGTGGGGATAGTCTGCTGCTCATCATCACTAGAATATTCATCAAAAATGGGTTTCCCCTCATATCTAATATCAATCTCTAAAATAGTAATTTGATCAAGAATATAACTATGAAAAATATCCACTTCAGGAACAACAGTAACTGCTACTTCTAGTTGTTCATACACACGATTTTCATCAAGACATGGCTGTTCATTTGTGGCTGATGGATGAGAGATCAACTGCATATGAAAATACCTTTCAACACCTCCATAGAATTTACAAGGATCAGAATCATCATCATAAACCGGAATTGCGCCAAAAGCTCCAAACAAAACATAGAAAAATTTTGTTCATCACCATCACTGGTATGTTCATAACAAACCTTTGACTCTTGACATTCAGAATGTCTTGTTTCGGGGTGCTCTCTACCAACAAAACATTCATCACCAAAGTGTTTGTCAACAACAAACAACTCTTGGTCAATATTTGAGACAGTGACTTCCTCATAAGCAAGGCTGTCCAAGATACTTGCTTCGAGGAAAAAATCATCCATAGTCTTTCCTTCATAGGGACAACAAGTAAAACTTGCCTGATGTTCAAAGTTGACATGATACTGACTTTGAATCCTGCCACAAGCTCGGAGGTTCTCCTCCACTTCCTCAGTATCCATGAATAACTATGATAGAGATGTAGATTTTCTTTCCCTAAGATACAAAACAAGGTCAGAGTGTTGAGACACTATGTAATACACCATGACAATGATCTCGGAAGGTTTAATTTCTAGGGGCAGGTTGCAATACAAGCTATGAAACCTTTGATTAAAAGTATACATAACTTCCTTTTTTCCCCTTCTCAAAGTAGTGAACTCATGTAGGTATTGATCAAATGACTTGTTCTTACCCAACCCTTTAAAAATGTATTTCATAATTCAATCCAGGATTCAATGGATTCAGCTTGCAAACCCTTACACCATACATCAACATCTCCTAACAAGGATTTGGAGAACAACCTCATGAACTATCTCAAACTGATCAATAAAGTTCTCGAAAGCCTCCATGTGCCTCTCAGCTGTAACATGATCCTTTCCAGAAAACTGAGGAAAGTACTCAAAGAAATCAAGAGGATAAGGATGAATATGATATGGAAGCTTTAAAGGTTTAAACATCTTGTCTCTGATCCTAGTTTGAAAGCTAGTGGGATGAATATGAGGTTTAACACACTGATGGCAAGGTTCAACAGTAACAACATGATGTGATGATATTTGAGAAGGTTTTGGATCGGGTTCGACCTCCTCAAGGCTGCAAGGGTGATTGAATTCAGGGGGGGTTTCAATATGAAGTTCATCCTTATGAATAGGCTGCGCTGAAGACATACGATCAACATCTACAACACAAGAAGAAGGGGTGTCTTATTTTTCCAAGGATGGATGAATAAAAAAAGGCTTATAATCTTCTGAATAGACAAAGCAGAGGATAATCCTCTTTATATGTAAATGGAAACACATGAATGAGATGATAAGGAAAAAAAAGATTTCATGAAGTAAGCTCATAAACTGATACCTGGTCATCCCTTTATGCATGATCATCTTTCTGTCGGCAGGATCCTCCCTAGTGGAGTCTTTGATTGTGGAATCACCAGGTGCAAACTGAAATCTTCAATGGTTCTGATATCTGATGCACCTTCAGAATCATAAGCTCTTTGTCATTCTATCACAGGGAAAGGTCTTCAATTTGTTCCCCGACAATAGCACCATAAATATTAGCACTAGAAGTCACCTCCAGATTGTGTTGGAGGTAAGCCCAATACCCATCAGAGTTTTATGTCATAGGTTGGTTTTAAAGAGGTCAAATGGGCGCAGACTCAAGATGATATTGTTTTAACTCAGAAAACTGGATTGGTATGCACTTGTAGGTGAGGTCTTGATTAACTTCAGTTAGTAAGTTGGAGTAAGGGTGAATAGAGGGAAGACTTGGGTGAGGAGAGTGTAGAGGTATGCTATGGACATTAGGTCTTATAGCAGCCTAAGGAGGAAAAACTTAAACACAAGATCCTCTTGAATTCAAATCTTAAAGAAATTGAAAGAAATTATAATAGCACTATAATCAAACATTCATCATAATACAATTACAACAATCCATGTGAATCATTCATTCATGAACTCTCTCAGTATTAGAGGCAAATACATAACCAGATAACCAAGATGTCTCAAAAACAAAACTTATATTAACTAAGATGTCTCAAAAACAAATACATAACCAGATAACCAATGTTCTTCATCAAAAGTTTACAAAATGGGAGTACTGCTCAACCATCGACCTTAACAAAATATCAAAACTTCTTATATATACTAAAAGTGTTGCAACCACCAAGAATGTGATCAAAGTTTCCAATTGACGTATACTTTGTCATCCTATGCAGGCCTTCTTATGTCAGACGTGATCTCGACTTAGTTATGGTTTTTGCAGGAAAATCCATCCCTCAGGAAACTTTGGAATGACAATATCCCCCCACGACCATTCTCAGTATGCTTTCCATTTATGGGGTGAGACGAGGTCTCAACTACCTCCCCCATTTCCATTAACTACCTTCATCGAGATTGAGACGAGGCCCGACACCCATGAATTTTCCAGGCGGTTCCCACGACTTCTTCGAGTTAATCCTGATGCCTCGAGGCCATGTAAATATTCTTCTGTGACCAGTACGGGCCCTTTTGGACTTTGGCGCAGGTCCTCTCCATCGCTCCTTATTCAATGTGACCTAGGGCCATGACCCTACGTAATTTGTGTGATTGTGAGCGCGAACAAGGGTGGTTTGAAAGCAAACTACTTTTGTCCCCGCAATTCACCATGAACTGCCACGTGTCCCTTTCCAAAAACCATAGTTCCGATTGCGGCCCGCCCTTAAAATTTTAAAATGTGCACACCTTCTGACCCCACAATGGAGCGTGACCATTGATCTTGTGATATGAAATGAGGCTTCCTGATCAACAACCTAGATATGGTGCTTTAGATCGACGGATCCGATCTTCCCTCTTTGAATCAATGGCTGAGATCTGCTTCGCAAATCGACCTTCAGACCTTTCAAACTGCAAACTATATTTTCCCCAAGAAAAACCTCTAGAGCTATGGATTTGATGACACATGGCTCTTGTTGATGAATGGTTCAGATTCACTTCAAGCTTTGGGACTTCAGACACTTTGGGACTTTGCAATATTTAAATCCCACAATTCTCCGGAGTGTTGAACTCCGAAGCAAGGGATCTGCCTCCATGCATCCTCAAATTTTGATGGCTTAGATTATTTTTGGAGTTCTGGCTTCAACACTTCGAGAATTCCACACACTTCTCACTTCAAAACTCCCGAAGCTTATTTCCCCGAACACTTGGATCAACTACCACCTGTCCCTTTAAAAATCAACGGTTCATGCTCTCTTCGGACCTTTTTCTTCGGCGCTATACTTCACACAAAGTTTAAGATTCTGAACGCACATGAGCCGCTAATATGAACTCCACATGGAATTCCCACCATTGAAAGATGAACCTGCCTTTTTTTTTGATTCGAGTCCAGAATGGACCACTCTGAGTGTCACGCTTTGAGCCCACGGCCCGTGTAAACAAATACTTGGATGACTAGATAGGGGTTGGGAAAATAGGGAGACCGAGGCACTTTTAAACACAGAGGGGGGAAAATGAAAATGATTTTATAAGACGAAGGGGGAAAAAATTAAGAATTGTTCTACGGAAGGAGAGAGACAGGGAAAAACACAGACTTAGGTAGAAGTCGTAAACCCACAGGACTTTGACAAGTTTGTGTGATAACAATCGGGGACGTTACAAATTGGTATCAGAGCCAAGGTTCCAACACTAAGCCTGGATGGGCCGGATAAGTGGTCATTAGAACCAAGGTTTTAGAGAGAAATTGTACCAAGAGGTTACCTTGGCCGTGTTATGAAGCTCAGGGGGTTTAGCGGTATGTAAAACCACACCCATTAGATCAGGAAAAAGGAGCCTGAGATTTAACCTCCAAGTCCTTTGGACTTCGTAGCTTCGATGGAGTTATGGGTTGTAGAGCGAAAGAGGCTAGAGGCCTAAAGTCTGAAGTCCCCGAAGTGGATCTACACCGTAGATCTGGGGAGAAGAGCTCGATAGTTGGATCAAGCCAAGTTAAAAAGGTCAAACATAGTGGTGAAGGGAGAAATCCCTCGAAGCTCTGAATTCTGAAGTTAATCCGGACCATCCATCAAGAGGGACATATGTCAACAGATTAGTTGTTTAGGATTTCGACATTCTGGAGAATGACTGTGTGATGAGGAGATAACTCCCGAAGCCTGAAGTTTCAAAGACCTGATGAGACGAAGTAGTGAGTCATGATGGCATCACCTGGAAGTGATGTGGAACTCTCCTATACTAGCCATGTGCCCCCACCTTGAATGTTGAAAGTTGTACTATGTGGGCCCTGAGGTTTCATAACATAGTTAAAGGTCAGTGGGCTCACACTGGCATTGATCACGATACATCAAGATCAATGACCAAGAGGCATTGTGGGGACCCAAATTGCATGGGAGTTAATTTTGCAGGACGACCCCGCAAACCAAACCATGGTTTTACCAGGGGGCTACATGTTAGCGTCAGAAGAATTGCAGGATGAAAGGCAGGTTACTCCAAACCATGGATGCATGCCCCCGCAATTTGAAAGGCGTTAAGTGATGTGACTATTCAGTATCTTAGTTCAAGTATGAAAACTGTGGGTCCAGTGGACGCATGGTGCCAGTTGTGAAGTACGGAGGCTTAAAATTCCGAAAGAATGGTTCATAAGGGAATGAAAGGAAGAACTTTCAAATGTTTCATAACACTGAGGTGATGAGATGTAATGACGTCACCAAAGGTGACATGGAAGTGTTCAAATAATAACGGTTCGACGTCTTGGGGATGTGCGGATGTGAAATCCTCTGAAGCTCTGAAGCTCCGAAGTCCTGGAGCTCAGATGCTCGAGGTTCCATAGTGTGTGCCAGTCGTGGGATGCTGGGTAGTCGTGGACTGTTGATCCACCCTACTTTGCGAGTTTGTCAATCCGAAACTCTAAGAGATTTTTTGGGATGTGATTTGAAAATTTTTGAATCCGGAGGCCCAAAGTCCCGAATAAGTGCCTATTGACCTAACGCTTGGCCACAACCCATGGTAGCATGGGTTGGGGGATAAGAAAAAGAGGCTAGTGCCTGAAAATTATTGCAGAACAGAGCAGATCTCAGAAAGAAAAGATCCACGACGATTCTTGATTGATCGAGAACTGTAGAATGAAATATGAAAATTTTCTTTGAATCATATTGGTTTATGAATACTGTGGAATTTGTTAAGGACTGATGGACTGGAAAATTGTGGTTGACTGCACATTGTGTTTGCAGAGTTAACGATTGTCAGAACCAAACCGAATTGTTCCATGGTGCACCGAAATGGAGGAGGCATGTAATGCTTTCAATTTAGAGAATGAAGCTAAAGGAATGGATGTCCATTTGGGAGTTGAAGGATCAAAATCCAATGGGCATGGAGAAGAGATAGATAAGGAGGGAAACATGATGAAAATCATTGAAAAATTGCTGAAAGATGTCCATAATCACCGATAGATAACAAAAATCTTATAAAAGCCAGGGAGCAACAGGGAGAATTAAACATAAAGTTGATGCAGAGCCTGGAAAGAATCGAAAATAAGTTGGATAAAGAGAGTGGCTCAAGAAAAATAGGGAGTCGCGGGACCCCTGAGAAGAAGTGAAGATCAAGAAGCATTAGCAGGCATCAATGTCACTCCCTGAAACATTCCAATAAGAGAGCACACAAAAATTCAAGTCCATCTCCTACCAGAAAGCATAGGAAATCAAAAGTGGATGAACTGAAGGGTGAAATGAATAAAATCAAGTCTCCTACTTTTGACGAAGAACACAAGAAAGATGAATATGATGAGACATGGTTGTTGGGCATGAGGAAATATTTCCAACTATAGAACTATTCTTCTCATGCAGAGGGAAGAATTTCCATTTACCAACTTAAAGGAAAGGCATCCATATGGTGGGATCAACTTGTGAAAGTACAACATGTCAGAGAGAAGAATGTTACATGGAGGGAATTCAAGAGACATTTTGAAAATAAGTACTTAACTAAGAGGTATTATGGCAAGAAAATGAAAGAGTTCTTTGAACTCAAGCTGGGAAGTATGCCCATTGATAAGTATGAAAGAAGATTCTTGGAGTTGTTGAAATATGTCCCCTTCATCAAGGAAGAGACAGTTAATATTCAAAGGTATCTGAGTGGGATGCCATCTTCCATCCGTGACAAGATGCAGTATGATGACCTAGAAACTATGGAAGAAACTATAAGGAGAGAAAAATGCTTATATGATCAACAACCAAACCATTACTATTTTAATTGATTCATGAGATAGTCATAGTTATATAGATCCTAGAATGGTGGAAAGTTTTCATTTTCCAAGAAGAAAGAGTGGAAAATATTGGTTAGTGTAGTTGGCTATAGGAGCCAAGAGAAAGGTTCTTGAGTTCGTTAAGTCTTGTCCAGTGGACATGAATGGACTGAGCACAAGGGATGAATTGAACATCTTACCTTCAGGTTCCTATGATTGTCTAATTGGGATGGATTGGTTGGACCAACAACATGCCATATTAGACTGTCGTAACAAGGCATTCACTTTCCTGGATGAGGAAGGAAACCCAAGGAAAGTGCAGGGAATCCCAAGGGAAATTACCGTAAGAGAAGTCTTAGCAATGCAGCTGAAGAAGTGTTACAGGAAGGGCTGCCAAATATTTGCAGCTCATATGGAAGTAGCACCTAAGGATAAGATGTCAAATATTGAAGACCATGCAATATTAAAAGATTTTGAAGATTTATTCCAGGAGGTACCCAAACCACCCTCGAAGAGAGATATTGATTTCTCTATAAACATGATGCCTAGAGCAGCTCCAGTGTCAAAAACTCCTTACATAATGAGTACACCAGAGCTGAAGGAGTTGCAAATGCATCTTGAAGAACTTCTGAAGAAGGGGTATATACACCCAAGTTTGTCACCTTGGGGTGCCTTGGTCTTGTTCGTGAAGAATAAATATGGGACATTGAGATTGTGCATCGATTTCAGATAGTTGAATAAATTTACTATAAAGAAAAAGTATCCCTTGCCAAGGATAGATGATCTATTCGATCAGTTGAAGGATGCCAAGATATTTTTAAAAATAGATCTCAGGACAGGGTACCATTAGGTAAGGATAAAGGATGAATACATCAGTAAGACCACCTTCAGAACAAGGTATGGTCATTATGAATTCACAGTGGTGCCATTTGAGTTATCAAATGCACCCATTTTTTTCATGTGCCTAATGAATGGTGTATTCAAAGAATATCTAGACAAATTTGTCATAGTCTTTTTGGATGACATCCCGGTGTATTCCAAGTCAGAGGAAGAGCATGAACATCATCTGAGGATGGTGTTGCAAGTGTTAAGAGAGCATCAACTATATGCCAAATTGAGCAAGTGCTCATTTTATCAAAAGCAAATTCATTATTTGGGACATATCATTTCAGAGGAAGGGATAACAGTGGAACCTGAGAAGATAGAGGCCATTAGAGGATGATAAACACATAAGAATATGACAAAAGTCAGATCCTTTATGGGTTTAGTTGGTTGTTACATGAGATTCATTGCACAGTTTTTGAAAATTTCTCACCCAATCACTTCATTGCAAAGAAAGGGGGTAAACTTTCAGTGGACAGAAGAGTATGAAAAAAGCTTCCAACATTTGAAGCAGCTGTTAACCAATTCTCCAATCCCAAGGATTGTAGATTTGAATAAAGATTTTGTAGTGTGTATAGATGCATGCAAAGAAGGACTGGGGGGATTCCTCAGTCAGAATGGATTTGTGGTATGTTATGAATCCAGAAAGCTGAAGGAACATGAAAAGAACTATGCAACTCATGATTTGGAGTTGGCAGCCATAGTGCACGCCCTGAAGAAATGGAGACACTACCTCATGGGAAGGAGGTTTGAACTGAGGACAGACCATAATGGTCTAAAGTATTTGTTTGATCAACCAACCTGGAATGCTAGGCAGAGTAGATGGTTGGAATTCCTTTGTGAGTACGACTTTGATATAAATCATATCAAAGGAAAGGAGAACAAAGTGGCTGATGCACTCAACAGAAGAGTGAATGAACTACATGCTACGACCATTAACATGTATCAAATTGATATTAAAGGAAAAATTTTGGAAGCTGCAAATGAAGATTTACAGTACATGGAATTGGTGGCAAAGCTACAACAAGGTAAGATGCTACATAAAGTGGAAGATTATAAATTGGAAGTTGATGGAACACTCTTGTACAAAAACATAATTTATGTACCTAATTCCCAGGAGTTGAGAATTATGATCTTGAAAGAAATGCATAATGTGCCTTATGTTGGGTACCTTGGATATAAGAAAATAGTGGTGGCAGTCAAGAGCCATTACTTTTGGCCAGGCATGAAAAAGGAAATTGTAGAGTACATAGCTAAATGCTTAGAATGTCAAAGGGTCAAGGATGAGCATAGGCACCCAGCTGGGTTGCTACAACCATTTCCCATTCCTGAGTGGAAGTGGGAAGTGGCAACAATGGATTTCATCACAGGATTTCCCAGAATCAACAAGCAGGATGATTCCATCATGGTGGTGGTGGATAAGCTTACGAAAACTTCCCATTTTATTCCATTGAAAACTAATCACAAGGAAACTAATGTTGTTGATATCTATATGAATGAAGTAGCACGATTGCACGGTATTTCCAAGACAATTGTGTCTGATAGAGACCCGAAATTCACCTCAAAGTTTTGGAAAGGGTTATTCAAAGGGTTCAGAACGAATCTGAACTTCAGAACAACCTATCATCCTAAGTCTAATGGGAAAATAGAAAGGGTGAACCAAGTGATAGAGGACATGCTAAGGATGTATGTGACAGACAAACCATCTAAATGGGAAGACTACATACACTTGGTAGAATTTTCCTACAACAATGGGTATCAAGCATCACTGAAGATGAGCCCGTTTGAAGCACTCTATGGCAGAAAGTGCAACGCTCTAGTAAGCTGGGATAACCCAACTGATAGGGAAGTGGTTGGACCAGAGTTTCTCAAGAAAATGATGAAGATTAAGAAGAATTTGAAGGCTTCCCAATACAGGCAAAAAAGTTATGTTGATAAGAACAGAACCCACAGGGAGTTTAAAGTGGGTGATCATGTTTTCTTGAAAGTGAAAGCCAACAAAAGTTTCCTGAAGCTGGGAAACTGTTCCAAGTTGGAAGCCAAATATTGTGGGCCATTTGAAATCCTAGAAAGGATTGGACCAGTTGCATATATGCTTGCATTGCCTATATCCATGACTGTACATAATGTGTTTCATGTTTCATTGCTTAAGAAATATATACCTGATTCTAGTCATGTTATTGATTGGAATGTGATTCGGGTGGAGCAAGAAGGCGTCTTGCAGGTGCATCCGGTGCGTATATTGGACCGGAAAAGAAAGTAGCTTCGGAATTGATCCATAGGGCTTGTAAAAGTTAAGTGGACCTGGTACGGTCTTGAGGACGCACATGGGGGCATGAATATGCTATGTGGGTAGAGTACCCGCATGTTTTTGAAGATTTGGGAAATATTTCTGTTGTTGTGTAAATAAGTTGCATTGAGGATAGTGCAAAAATAAGGGGAGGGGATTGTAACACCCCAAGGAAAATCCCCTGCTAAATTGTAATTATGTTTATAGTCTGGTGAGCCGAGTGGTCATAAGATGAGAGACTTATGTGTTTATTAGGCTGGTGAGCCAGATGCTAAGGCCAATGAGCTTGATTTTGTATATGTAAATACTCACATCATTAATAAAATTACACTGCCGTGTGTAGACCAACCACGAAGAAGAGTTATGGGGGACTAAGCTCCATTAGGTAGGGTATGGGAGGGGGCTAAGTGTCTATGCCTAGGGGATGCGCTAGAGGGATTACCTCTAAGGGAATACTATTTTATTATTATTTCCCAAAGGCTATGGTTGACATAAGCCATGTTGTCCTAAGTTCCAGGGAAAAAGGGAACGAGTGCTAAGTGGAACTCATGTGGTTTCAGGAATACATGTGTCAACCTGGGTGCATGCAGTTTATAGCAGGGAAACCCAACCTGTTGGGGGTTTTCTTCCCATTTTGGTGTTGTTTCCATCCTTGCATCTGGACCAGTTTCGGTTTTCCTTACGACCCTTACGATTCTTTGGAAGTATATCACACTTCCCTATTGACCAGGGATTCATGCATTGAACCAATTCTTCTTCATCATCACCTCTATATCTATTACACACCTTTCAAATCTTGCAGAGGTACTTGATTTATCCTGTGTGTCTCCTGTGAATCCTGACACAATTTTATTTGCTTGAGGCATGCTGTGTCTTAGCATTTGGATGTTTCCATTTTCAATGTCCATACCCATTTTATATTGTTTCCATCACCCGTGTGTAGCTGAATGTTGTTTCTTAGGAGATAAATTGAAGAAACAGGTTGTCAGGCCTATGAGAAACTCTCCCAGGTGAGAGAGTTTGCTGGGAAGTGAGTTCTCCTAGAAGGGAGTCCCGTAGCAACTACAATACTCTGAGACTTATGGTCCAATCTGTTGCTGAAGCCCAAGGTAAGGGAGGTGTAGTAGCTGATGGAATTGTATTAGTGAAGGTGTACCCTCCCAGGGTGGAGCAGGCATGTGAGGAATGAGGGTCTGTGGGTTGTGGGCGCAAGTGGCTCCTGGGATAAAATATCCTTCCTGTTGTTCAGTGCAACTTCCTTGTTGTCTTTGCCAAGCCTATAATTCCCTTTCCCGGTGGAGTTTAGTCGCAACTCGGGGGTGACCCACTGTTGAGTGTGATGAGTAGCGTGGTCTAAGACTGGGAGGTTCATGGAAGGTTTGCATGCAGTTAGTGGTAATCTATTAAAAGATAAGTACCGATTTTGTGTTCGCTGTATGCTGTGTATTTGTATTTGCATTATAATTAATGAGTAATGCCTGTATATATATATATATATATATATATATATATATATATATATATGTTTCATGTATGTGTTAAATGTTGCTTCCGCATGAACATGTGTATGATTAGAGTATTGACGTTTGTTTAATTGCATTAGATAGATATATATTTACAAGTGTGATTACCATATGTTATCTCTATCTTCTGGTTAAGTTTTATATGTGATTATTTAGGCAAAGTTACTCGGTGGCATGGCCTGGTCTGTTGTTTAAGGTCGAGAATGTCACATAAATGATGTCAGAGAAGTAAAGGAAAGGTTAAGATTTTTTAGGTAGCATTACGTGGCAGGGGTCGGTGGTCGGGGACGTTACAAAGACCACCGATCATCTTCTTTCCAATTTCATCACAATTCCAATGCTCAAATTCCAATTATGGGTCCATAGGTGGATTCTTCTCCTTAAGATATTTCCAATGACTATTTTCTTTCTCAATTATGAGTTATGGGTAGAAATTTATGGTTTTCTGAAGTTGTCATTTCTTCTCAATTGAGCCCTTTTCTCACTAGTGAAATTTGGCTTAGAGGCCAACTTCTACCACTAGTAGAAGGAAATCTATTAGAAACCATATTTTTGTTTTGTATTAGGTACATATACTAATCATAATAGTGAGCACACAACAACCTTCAAATTTTTCATCTGATGCTCTAGTCAAATTCTAAAACAGTATGGAATTATCAACTTTGTCATTTTCACACTTTATCCGGACTTAAATTGTTTAGCCAAACTAGTTTCTCCTAAACAGAGAAAAACTAGGAAATATTCAATAAGACAAAGTTGGTTGTCTTGTTGAGGAGGTAAAATGTTGAGTGTATATATATATATATATATATATATATATATATATATATATACACATACATTTCAGATTTGAGATTTGGGGTCCCTTTTCCTCCTTTGAAAACCTAAAATATATCCCAAAAGTCTCCTGGAATAGTGGATTTTAGCTTGTTTTAGCATTCCCATTCCAAACCCCTTGGAATTTTTCCAAATGATCCACCGGGTATTTTCATGTCTACTCCCTTGAATAACTATAAAAAATTAATCTACAATAGTGCCTATGTCAATGAGTACCACCTTGTTCTTAAAAAACCAATAATTTTCAATTTTCGAAAATTTGGAGATAAATTAGCCCATGGTCGTCAATGGAACTTTTGTAGTCCTTGAAACTTTAGGAATACTCATGAAATTTCATTTGA
Organism: Picea glauca; assembly: GCA_000966675.3. Classification (NCBI taxonomy): domain Eukaryota; kingdom Viridiplantae; phylum Streptophyta; class Pinopsida; order Pinales; family Pinaceae; genus Picea; species Picea glauca. Next base: position 26,402 of record JZKD02S1666747.1, read on the forward strand.
ATTTGAACTTAAAAAAGGTTCCATAATCTTGTTGATGTGGCATGGCATGTGGTTGATGATGTGGTATTGGTGTCCACTTTCCAGCCCCTAATGTTTCCATGTCACACTCCTTGCCACCTTACATACCCATTCATCCTTTGAGGGCCCCTTTTACTTTGTCCTTTTATAAATTTCGTTCATTATTTTATTTTATTTTTATTTTGTGCCCCACTTATGTTGGGTATGTGTTATATTCTTTGCAAGATTGGTGGCAGTTTTTTTCATCTATTTTTGTGTTTTTTTTCATCTGCTTTTGGTGGTTTTTTGACACATGGTTTTTGTATATGGTTTTCTAATTATGGTTAAGGAATTAGGGATTTTGACTAATCCAGGTCAATGGATTAAAGGTTTGGATGTCGTGAGATCCTATATGTATATTGTATTGTAAACAATGAAGATGATGAATAAATAAGATTAGAGGTGTGGTTCTAAATAGGTTTCTAGTTTTCGAAGTTTGGGTTTCTAAGGTAAAATCTTTGTGTAGTGTGTGTGTGTGTGTGTGTGTACCATTTCATATTTTCTATTTTGATTAATAATCTTTTTGCAGTAATTTATTGTACAAGGTTAAAATCTACATATTCTACCTTGTGCCCTTTTTTGCTACCTGACATGCTATAGATTATTAACAGGTTCTTAATACAAAATAATAGAGATATAGTAAAACTAGTTTTCTATTCAATAAGGAAATAAGATGAAACTACAAAATGCAATGGAAACAAGCTTGCTGGAATGGTGGCGGCTTATCTCTGAGAAGAGATGTCACAACTGCACTCATTCACAAGACGATGATTACAATGAGGCTCTGAAGGCCTTTTAACAATAAACAGGAATGAAAAAAACCCTAGACATCCAAAAACCTAACCCTCAGAGATGAAGCGCCAAAAGTCATGTTGGCCCCGTTTGGGTAAGTTAGTACATCAACTTCCCGAGGCCGTAATTTTTGCATACAGTATTCATTTTAAGTGTATGATAGCCCGTTGGAAAGGTATCGTCGAGGAGATTAATTTTTGGGGCTCAATTATGCCTTTATATGTCCTTGAGAATCTCTATCCCAAAAAACCTTCATTTAGACCCTTAAAATGGCCTCCGAAGTTAAAATTGCTAAAAATAGTAAATTTCCAAAATTGTCAGAAAACTATTTTAAGCCAGTTGGAAGAGGTGGGTGGTCACTGATATCCACCTGGATCAATATTGCCTCCTGAGGAAGAAATGGTCTCCATTTCTTTGAGTTCCCCCATAATATGAGAAAATTTCTACTGAATTTGGCCCCGAGTGAGCCACTTGCCTTGGTGCAGGAGCTACACTTCTTTTATGACTCGATAAAGCTGGATCCTTTGCTGTAGAGTACCCTTGATATGTGTGTCCACAATATAATCATTGGATTCCTGTTGTATGCAGTCGAGGTTGAGATCTTTTGGTGTCGTCTTCTCTACTACGTTTGAGGTGTCCGATAATGGTGGGAAATAAGGGAGAAGGAGATCCACCTTGAACACTAGGTGAAGGCCAAGGAAAGGCTGGATGTTGAGCTCAAAATAATTATCCTCCATGAACTTGGTGATGGTGTACGACCCATAACAGAGTGGGTGAAGCTTCCGATGGGGTCCTGTAATGCGTTCTTTCTGCAAGTGAAACTAAACTTTGTCGCCCACCTAAAACTTATGTGGCACCCAATGTTGATCATGGCGCTGATTGTACTTGTCATTAAACTTATGTAGTCTATACTGAACTTGTTGGCGGATGTGCTGGATCTGCTCAATGAACCAGGTGGATTTTTCAGCTTCATTTGGAGCAGGAGATGAGTCGGTCAAGGTAATTGCAAGGGGAAATGCAACATCTATGGGACCCAATGGTTGGAATAGCAACCCCACCTGAAAGGGGATATGGTCGGTTGAGCTATGCAGGGCTCGGTTGTAGCTATGTTGGACATAGGGAAGACTCACATCCCATGTGCGAGGGTACTTTGAATTATACATGTGAAGGATATGCACAATCATTCAATTTACGACCTCGGTTCTACCATCTGTCTCGAGGTGGAATGCCGTGGATTTGGTGAGCTTGGTGTCCAACAGTGACCAGAGCCTCAACCAGAATGTGCTAAGAAATCGACTGTCCCGATCTGAGACAATGGTTTGTGGGATTCCAAAATGTACCCAAACTCATTCAAAGAAGAGCTTGGTAGCGGCCTCTATTGTGAGTTCCTTCTTGCAGGCAACCATAATCACCATCTTAGAAAGGCGATCAACAACCACAAAAACATAGTCATTTCCCTGCTTGGTGGATGGGAGGCCCAACATGTAATCCATTGAGATGGATTCCCATGGCCTTTCAGGAGTAGGAAGAGGGGTGTACATGCCCTCTTTCTTAGTGGTTGGTTTGGCAATAGTGCAGGCAGTGCAGGACCTGATATACTTGCTAAGCTCCTATCAAATTTTTGGCCAATAAAAATGTTTCTGTAGCATCACCATTGCCTTTTCGATGCCGAATTTTCCTGCCACCCAACTGTAGTGGGCTTCCCATATCAACTTCGCTCGCTCGCTTGATGGAACACATATATGGCCCAAATGACACAATAACCCATCCTGAAGATGGAAATTATCGACAACTGTATTTGCACCCAACATTTGGTAGGTGGTGGCGAAGTTTGGGTCTCTCTCATAGAGTTGGGGCCATCCAGAGGTCTCATAGCCATAGGAGTCTAGCACCGGGGTGAGTGCCGCGACTGGCTGTCTGCTGAGGCAATCAACGACATGATTGGTGCTTCATGTTTTATACTTTATGTTGAGGTGGAGTTGCTGCAAGTATGTGGACCACTTTTTATGGAAATCATTTTGCAATTTCCCTTATGTCTGCATGAATTGCAGTGGCTTATGATCAATGTAGATGATTGTCTCCTTCCCAAGGATGTAATGTCTCCACTAGTGGCAGGCTTGAACAATGGAGTACATTTCTTTGTCATAAGTAGGGTGGTTATGGACAACATCTGATAGTGTCTCACTATGATAGGCCACGGGGTGGCCGTGCTGAGTGAGAATATCACCCACCACATAGTCTGAAGCATCTGTCTCCATCTCAAAGGGTTGCTGTAGGTATCGTAGTGAAAGTACTGGGGTTGAGCACAAGCGTTGCTTCAAATCATAGAATGCTTGTTGTTGGGACTGATCCCACACAAATTTCACCTTACCACCACCCCTAGTTATTTGGATAAGGGCCCATGCAATATGGGAGAATCCCAACATGAACCTGCGGTAGAAATTGGAAAGGCCCAAGAAGCTCTGAAGCTCAGTGAGTGTGGCTGGGGCTGGCTAGTCATGGATGACTTGGATCTTGGCTGGATCCACATGTTTGCCATGATGATCAATTATGTAGACTAGGTAATGGACCATGTTCATGGTGAAGGATCATTTTTCCAAGTTGGCATATAGCTTGTGTTGCCGCAGGGTGTGTAGAACCTGCTGAATATGTTGCAAATGTTCGGCCCAAGTCTTGTTGTAAATGTGAATTTTATCCAGATACACCACTACAAAAGTAATGGTGAATAGTCATAGGATATCATCCATCATCCTCATGAAAGTGGCTGGAGAATTTGTCAAACCAAAGGGCATGAACAACCATTCAAAAAGGCCTTCCTTTGACTTGAATGCAATTTTCCATACATTTGTCTGTTCTATTAGGACCTGATGGTAGTTAGACTTCATATCAATGTTACTGAAGCATTTGGCCCTCGTGAGTTTATCAAGGAGATCGGAAATTTGAGGAATTGGGTACTGGTTTCTGAATGTGATTTTATTCAGAGCCCAGTAATCAATTCAGAGTCACCAGGTTCCATCTTTCTTCTGTACCAACACGATTGGGCTCCCACAAGGTGATGAGCTGGGATAGATCTTCCCCTTATGGAGTAGTTCTTATATCTATAACTTGATCTCCTCATTCTCTAATAGAGAGTGATGATAGACTATCCCATTGGGCAACGATGCGTCGGGGGTCAGATCGATGGGGTGCTTGACCTGACAGTGTAGAGGTACCCTGGTAGGTGAGGAGAAGATATCTGAGTATTCTTCCACGACCTTATCTACTTGCTTATGTTGTGTGGAGAGGTTAGCCACAGAGACCTTGGATGTGGTTGTGATCTTTCGCTTATTCTAAGAGCGAATCACAAAGAATACAAACTTCCCCATCCGAGAGATGACCTTCCTGCATTGCTTAGCAGAGATCAAGGAAATAACACTAGGTGAGACTGCCTTGGCTATCCTATACAATTTCCTATTCAAAGTAATAATAAAACTATGAGACCTAGACTAATATACAACATGACATGTCCATAAATAAGTTTGGCCCAAAATAGCATCACAAACTTATAAAGGAGCAACATCACACAATACCTCATCTTTGAAGGGCATGATGCTGTATGAAAGTCGACATTGTTGGATGACGCGAAGATCGCCTCCTTGGCAGAGCCATCCAATGGTGTAGGGTTGTGGGTGCGGTGTTGTCGGAAAGGCCAGCCGCTTGATGACCTCTTTTGAGATGAGGTTCTTCTGGCTACCACTATCCATGATGAAGTGCAACGGGGTTTTTTTTACCCTCATCTGTGAATGGAAGGGGTGTTCTCCTTCTTCTATCTCATCTGGTTCACCAGGCTGGAGCTTGGTGGTAGCAACGATGGCACTGGGTTCCGCATCAGTGATCCATATTCCCGTTTCTGGTTCTAGCTCAGAGTCTAAACCTGAATATGATTCTGAGCCAATGACTGCTTTGAGCGGCAGTCAATAGTGTTATGCCAAGGGCTCTTATGGAAGTCGCACCAGTTCTCGATATCTTTCTTTGTCTTTTCGGTGTCCTTTGTTTCTTGCAGCTTGAACTAGTTGTCCTGATACTGTCCATATTTTCTCTGCCCTTTTTTTTGTGGGTTGGGTCTCCCTTTCCTTCCTTTTTTTGTGAGGGGTTCCCAAGCCCAAATTGCTGCGTCGTTTGTTTGAGCTTTTGCTTGATTTTGACAGCATATCGGTAGGCCGCGCCCAAGGATGAGATGTCCAAAAATTAAATTTATGTCTGGATGTATCTATGCAGAGTTCTATGATACTCGAGCACCATATATCACTCCAAATATGTGATACCCATCTTGGTGCGCAAGGTATCAAAGATATTTGTGAAATCGGGCACTGCTTGGTCTCTTTCTTGCCGCAATGTGGTCCATTTGGTATACAAGTCGTCATAACTTCTGACAGGGTAGTATTGTTCCTTAATAGCATCCCTGAAGGAATCCCAGGTGGCCGTGACTGTAAATAGTGAGGATTCCTCTGTTTCCTTTTTCTCACAAAACATTTCCCACCAATCTTTGACGTGGGGAACGACTTTGAGGAGTGCAAAATTAATATTTTATTTATTTGAAAAGTTATGGAAAAAAAAATACCCTTCTAGAAAATTCAACCACTTGTCTACAACATATGTGTCTATCGGACCTTCAAATATAGGAATATCGAAGCTTATTTGTACCTTGAAGGGGGTGGCACTTCCACTCGAAGAAGATGCGTCGCTTGTTGGTAGCCATCGAAAGATTTGCGTGAAACTATCCATCATCTCATTCCTTTGTTGTGTGAGGGATTCTTCAATCAACAGTTTGAAAGGATATCCTATCCCATCATATTTATTTTCTCCTTCCATGAGAGGTCGCTTGGGTGTGCGAGAGCTTTTGTTCTGAAGAGAAACAAGCTCGAGACCCAACTCTTTGTACTCTGACCTCGTTGGGGACATGCATTAAGACAACAAGGAGAAAACCGGTCTGATACCACTAATTTGGATTTTATGAGAAGAAAAAAATGAATATATATTATTAACAGGTTCTTAACACAAAATAACATAGATACAGTAAAACTAGTTTTCCATTCAATAAGGAAATAAGCTAAAACTACAAAATGCAGTGAAAACAAGCTTGTTAGAATGGTGGCGGTTTATCTTTGAGAAGAGATGTCACAACTGCGCTCATTCACAAGAAGATGATTACAATAAAGATATGAAGGAATTTTTACAATAAACGAGAATTGAAAAAACCTTATACATCCAAAAGCCTAACCCTAGGAGATGAAGTGCCAAAAGTCACGTGGGCCCCGTTTGGGTAAGTTAGTACATCAACTTCCCGGTGTTGTAACTTTTGCATACGATCTCTGTTTTAGGCGTATGATAGCCTGATGGAAAGGTATCATTGAGGAGATTCATTTTAGGGGCCCAATCATGCCTTTGAATATCATTGAGAAGATATGTCCTGAAAAACCTTCATTTAGGCCCTCAAAATGGCCCCAGAAGTTAAAACTGCTAAAAATCGTAAATTGCGAAAATTGTCAGAAAACTATTTTGAGCGAGTTGGAAGAGGTGGGTGGCCATTAATATCCATATGAATCAATCCTCCCTCTTTAGGAATCAATGGTATCCATTTCATTGAGTTCCCCCATTAGATGAGGAAATTTCTGCTGGATTTGGCCCCGGGTGAGCCACTTGTCTTGGTGCAGGAGATGCCCTACCTTAACGACTCGATAAAGCTGGATCCTTTGCTGTTGAGTGACCTTGATATGCGTGTGCACAATCTGATCGCTGGATTCCTATTGTATGCAGTTGAGGTTGAGATCTATTGGTGTCAGCTGCTCTGCTATGACTAAGGTGTCCAATAATGGTGGGAAATAAGAGCAAAGGAGATCCACATTGAACACTAGGTGCAGGCCAAGGAAAGGAGGAATGTTGAGCTCAAAATAATTATCCCCTAGGGCCTTGGTGATGGTGTACGACCCATAATGGTGTGGGAGAAGCTTTCGATGGGGTCCTGTAAGGCATTCTTTCTATAAGTGCAACCAAACTTTGGCACCCACCTGAAACTTATGTGGAACCTGATGTTGATCATGGCGATGCTTGTACTTGTCATTGGAGTTATGTAGGATATCCTGAACCTATTGGCGAATGTGCTGGATCCTTTCAATGAACCGAGTGGCTTTGTCAGCTTCATTTAGAGCAGGAGATGAGTCGGCTGAGGTGACCGCAAGGGGAAGTGCAACATCTATGGGACCCAATGGCTGGAATCCCAACCCCACCTGAAAGGGGCTATGTCCAGTTGAGATATGCAGAGCTCGGTTGTAGCTATGTTGGACATAGGGAAGGCTCTCATCCCATATGCGAGGGTGCTTTGAATTATACATGCAAAGGATATGCACAATCATTCGATTTATGACCTCGATTTTTCCATCTATCTCGGGGTGGAAGGCTGTGGATTTGGTGATCTTGGTGTCCAACAGTCACCAGAGGCTCGACCAGAATGTGTTGAGAAATCGATTGTCCCGATCTAAGACAATGGTTTGTGGGATTCCAAAATGTACCCAGACTCATTCAAAGAAGAGCTTGGCAGTGGCCTCTACTATTATGTTCTTCTTGCAGGAAACCAGAATCACCATCTTAGAAAAGCGATCAACAACCACAAAAACATAGTCATTTCCCCACTTGGTGGATGGGAGGCCCAACGAATCCATTGAGATGGATTCCCATGGCCTTTCAGGAGTAGGAAGAGGGGTGTACATGCCCTATTTTTTAGTGTTTGGTTTGGCAATAGCATAAGAAATGCAGAACCTGATATACTTGCTGATCTCTTATCGAAGTTTCAGCCAATAGAAATGTTTCTGTAGCATCACCATTGTCTTTTCAATGCCAAAGTGTCCTGCCACCCAATTGTAGTGGGCTTCCTAGATAATATTCCCTCGATCGCTTGATGGAACACATATATGGCCGAAACGACACAACAACCCATCCTGAAGATGGAAATTATCGACAACTGCGTTTGTAACCAACATTTGGTAGGTGGTGGAAAAGTCTGGGTCTATCTGATAGAGTTGGGGCCATCTAGAGGTCTCTTGGTCGCAGGAGTCTAGTACCATAGTGAGTTCCATGACTGGCGGTCTACTGAGGCAATCGATGACATGATTTGTGCTTTCTGTTTTATACTTGATGTTGAGGTGGAATTTTTATAAGTACGTGGACCAATTTTGATGGAGATCATTCTGCAATTCCCCTTGTGTCTGCATGAACTGTGGTGGATTATGATAAGTGTGGATGATTGTCTCCTTCCCAAAGATGTAATGTCTCCACTAGAAGCAGGCTTGCACAATGGAGTACATTTATTTGTCGTAATTAGGGTACTTATGAACAACATCTGATAGTGTCTCACTATGATAGGCCTTGGGGTGGTTGTGTTGAGTGAGAATGGTGCCCACCGCATAGTCTGAAGCATCTGTCTCGATATCAAATGGATGCTGCAGGTCTGGTAATGAAAGTACTGGGGCTGAGCACAAGCACTCCTTCAAATCATCGAATGATTTTTGTTGGGAACGGCCCCATGCAAAGTTTTCCTTACCACCACCCATGGTTATTTGGCTAATGGCCCATGTAATTTGGGAGAATCCCAACACGAACCTGCAGTAGAAATTGGCAAGGCCCAAGAAGCTCCGAAGCTCAGTGAGTGTGGTTGGGGCTGGTCAGTCACAATTGACTTGGATCTTGGCTAGATCCACATGTATGCCATGATGATCAATTATGTAGCCCAGGTAATGGACCCTGCCTATACCGAAGGAGCATTTTTACAAGTTGGCATATAGCTTGTGTTGCCACATGGTGTGCAAAACCTGCTAATATGCTGCAAATGTTCGGCCCAAGTCTTGTTGTAAATGAGAATGTCATCCAGATAGACCACTACAAACGTATTGGTGAATGGTCGTAGGATATCGTTTTTCATCCTCATGAAAGTGGCTGGATCATCTGTCAAACCAAAGGGCATGACCAACCATTCAAAAAGCCCTTCCTTTGACTTGAAGGCGGTTTTCCATACAATATATCTGTTCTATCGGGACCTGGTGGTAGCCAACATTCAGATAAATATTATTGAAGTATTTGGCCCTCGTGAGTTGATCAAGGAGGTCGTCGATTCAGGAAATCAGGTACCAGTTTCTGACTATGACTTTATTCAGAGCCCAGTAATCAATGTAGAGTCGCAAGGTGATGATATGGGATGGATGTGCCCCTTGTGGAGTAGTTCTTGGATTTGTCACTTGATCTCCTCATTCTCTAATAGAGAGCGATGATAGAATGGCCCATTGGGCAGCGATGCACCAGGGGTCAGATCGATGGGGTACTTGACCTGACAGTGCAGAGATACCCCGGTAGGTGAGGAGAAGATATCTGAGTATTCTTCCACGACCTTATCTACTTGCTTTTGATGTCTGGAGAGGTTATCCGCAGAGACCCTGGATGTGGCTATGATCTTTCTCTTATTCTAAGAGCAAATCACAAAGAAGACAAACTTCCCCATTTGAGAGATGACCTTCTTGCATTGCTTAGCAGAGATCAAGGAAATAACACTAGGTGGGGCTGCCTCGAGTATCCTATACAATTTTCTATTCAAAGTAATAATAACACTACGAGGCCTAGACTCATATACAACATGACGTTTCCATAAATATGGTTGGCCCAAAAGAACATCACAAACTTCGAGAGGAGAAACATAACACAATACCTCATCTTTGAAGGGCTTGATGCCGTACGACAGTCGACACTGTTGGTTGACGCAGAGATCGCTTCCTTGGCGGAGCCATCCAATGGTGTAGGTTTGTGTGTGTAGTGTTATCGAAAGGGCCAACCTCTTGAAAACCTCTACTGAGATAAGGTTCTTCTGGATACTGCTATCCATGATGAAGTGCAGTGGGGTGTCTTTTACCCACATCTGTGAATGGAAGAGGCGTTCTCCTTCTTCTGGCTCGTCTGGTTCACCAGGATGGAGCTTGGTGGTAGAAATGGTGGCACTGGGTTACGAATCAATGATCCATCTTCCTCTTTCTGGTTCTACCTCAGAGTCTGAACCTGCATCTGATTCAGAGGATTTCACTTTAGCCACCAACAACTGCTTTGAGAAACAATCATCAGTGTTATGCCAAGGGCTCTTATGGAAGTCACACCACTTCCTGGTATCTTTCTTTGTCTTTCCGATGTCCTTATTTTCTTTCGGATTGGACTGGTTGTCCTAATTCTGTCCATCTTTTCTCTATCCTTTGTTATGTGGGTTGGGGACTCCCTTTCCTAGCTTTTATTGTGAGGGGTTCCTAGGCCCAAATTGTCACGTCTTTTGTTTGATCTTCTGCTCGATTTTGACGGCATATCGATAGGCCACGCCCAAGGATGAGATGTCCAAAAATTCCATTTCTATCTGGATGTATCTATGGAGGGTGCCATGATACATGAACACCAAATTTCACTCTGAATCTTTGATACCCAGCTTGGTGCACAAGGTATGAAAGATATTCGTGAAATTTGGCACTGCTTGGTCTCTTTTTTGCCCCAGTGTGGTCCATTTGGTATACAAGTCATCATAACTTTCGAAAGGGTAGTATTGTTCCTTAATAACATCCCTGAAGGAATCCCAAGTGGCTGTGACTATAAATAGTGAGGGTTCCTCTATTTCCTTTCGCTCACAGAAAGTTTCCCACCAATATTTGACATGGGGAACGACTTTGAGGAGGGAAAAGTAATCTTTTCTCTATTCAAAAAGTTATGGACAAAAAAATACCCTTCTAGTAGATTCAACCACTTGTCTACAACATCTACCTCTATATGAACTTCAAATATAGGAATATCGAAGCTTATTTTTAGCTTGAAGGGGTGGCACCTCCGCTCGAAGAAGATGCGTCGCTTGTTGGTAGCCGTCGAAGGATTTGCGCGAAACTATCCATCATCGCGTTCCTTTGTTGCATGAGGGATTCCTCAATCAATAGTTTGAAAGGATATCCTGTCCCTTAATATTTATTTTCTCCTGCCATGAGAGGTCGCTTGGGTGTGCGAGAGATTTTTTTGTCAAGAGAAACAAGCTCGAGACCCAACTCTTTGTACTCTGACCTCATTGGGGACATGCATTAAGATGACAAGGAGAAGACCGCTATGATACCACTAATTCCGATTTTTTGAGCATAATGAAATGAATATAGATTATTAACAGGTTCTTAACACAAAATAATAGAGATACAGTAAAACTGGTTTTCTATTCAATAAGGAAATAAGCCGAAACTGCAAAATGCAGCGGAAACAAGCTTGCTGGAATGGTGGTGGCTTATCTATGAGAAGAGATGTCACAGCTATGCTCATTCACAAGAATATGATTACAATGAGGCTTTGAAGGCATTTTTACAATAAAAAGGAATCCCAAAAACCCTAGACATCCAAAAATCTAACCCTAGGAGATGAAGTGCCAAAATTCATGTGGGCCCCATTTGGGTAAGTTAGTACATCAACTTCCAGGGGTTGTAACTTTTGCATACGATCTCCGTTTTAGGAATATGATAGCCCATTGGAAATGTATCATCGAGGAGATTCATTTTGGGGGATCAATAATGAATTCAACTATCATTGAGAAGATCTATCCCAAAAAACCTTCATTTAGGCCCTCAAAATGGCCCTGGAAGTTAAAACTGCTAAAAATAGTAAATAGCCAAAATTGTCAGAAAACTGTTTTGAGCTAGTTGGAAGAGGTGGGTGGCCACCAATATCCACCTAGATCAATTATCCCTCCTTGGGAAGAAATGGTCTCCATCGCGTTGAGTTTCCCCATTAGATGAGGAAATGTCTCCTGAATTTGGCCCCGATTGAGCCACTTGCCTTGGTGTAGGAGCTGCCCTGCTTTGATGACTTGATAAAGTTGGATCCTTAGCTATCAAGTGCTCTTGATATATGTGTCCAAAATATGATCATTGGATGCCTTTTGTATGTAGTCGGGGTTGAGATTTGTTGGTGTCAGCTGCTCTGCTATGTCTGAGGTGTCCAATAATGGTGTGAAATAAGGGCGAAGGAGATCCATGTTGAACACTGGGTGCAGGCCAAGGAAAGGAGGAATGTTGAGATGTGTGGCCTCTGCTATGATGTTCTTCTTGCAGGAAACCATAATCACCATCTTAGAAAAGAGATCAACAACCACAAAAACACAGTCATTTCTCTGCTTGGTGGACGGGAGGCCCGACATGTAATCCATTGAGATGGATTCCCATGGCCTTTCAGGAGTAGGAAGAGGGGTGTACAAGCCTTGTTTCTTAGTGGTTGTTTTAGAAATAGTGTAGGCAGTGCAGGACCTGATATACTTGCTGAACTCCTGTCAAATTTTTGGCTAGTAGAAATGTTTTTGTAGCATCGCCACTGTATTTTCGACGCCAAAGTGTCCTGCTGCCTGACTGTAGTGGGATTCCCAGATCATGTTCACTTTCTCCCTTGATGGAACACAAATATGGCCCAAATGACACAACAACCCATCCTGAAGATTGAAATTATCAACAAATGCATTTTCACTGAACATTTGGTAGGTGGTGGCGAAGTCTGGGTCTATCTCATAGAGTTGGGGCCATCCAGAAGTCTCATGGCCGCAGGACTCTAGCACCGTGGTGAGTGACATGACTGGCGGTCTGTTGAGGCATTAAACGATGCAATTGGTGCTTCATGTTTTATAATTGATGTTGAGGTGAAATTGATACATTTATGTGGACCACTTTTGATGGTGATCATTCTGCAATTTCCCATGTGTTTGCATGAACTGCAGTGGCTTATGATCAGTGTGGATGATTGTCTCTTTCCCAAGGATGTAATGTCTCCACTGGCAGCAGACTTTCACAATGGAGTACATTTATTTGTCATCAGTAGGGTAATTATAGACAACATATGATAGTGTCTCACTATGATAGGCCACGGGGTGGTCGTGCTGATTGAGAACGATGCCCACTGCATAGTATGAAGCATCTGTCTCGATCTCAAAGGGCTGTTGGAGGTCTGGTAGTGAAGGTACTGGGGCTGAGCACAAGTGCTTCTTAAAATCATTGAACACTTTTTGTTGGGACTGGCCCTAGGAAAATTTATCCTTACCACCACCCCTGGTTATTTGGCTAAGGGCCCATGCAATATGGGAGAATCCCAACACAAACCTGTGGTGGAAATTGGCAAGGCCCAAGAAGCTCCGAGGCTCAGTGAGTGTGGTTGGGGTTGGCCAGTCACGGATGACTTGGATCTTGGCTGGATCCACATGTATGCCATGATGATCAATTATGTAGCCCAAGAAATGGACCCTATCCATGCTGAAGGATCATTTTTCAAAGTTGGCATATATTTTGTGTTGCCGCAGAGTGTGCAGAACCTGCTGAATATGCTACAAATGTTTGACCCAAGTCTTGCAGTAAATGAGCATGTCATCCAAATACACCACTAAAAAAGTATTGGTGAATGGTTGCAAGATATCATCTGTCATCCTTATGAAAGTGGCTGGAGCATTTGTCAAACCAAAGGGCATGACCAACCATTCAGAAAGGCCTTCCTTTGACTTGAAGGTAGTTTTCCATACATATGTTTGTTCTATCGGGACCTGGTGGTAGCCAGAATTCAGATCAATCTTACTGAAGTATTTGGCCCCCATGAGTTGATCAAGGAGGTTGTTGATTCAGGGAATCAGGTACCAGTTTTTGATGGTGATTTTATTAAGATCTTGGTAATCAATGCAGAATCACCAGGTTCCATATTTCTTCTGTACCCGCATGATTGGGATCTCGCAAGATGATGAGTTGGGATGGATGTGCCCCTTGTGGAGAATTTCTTAGATCTGTCGCTTGATATCCTCATTCTCTAACAGAGAGTGACGATATACTAGCCCATTGGGCAGTGGTGCACTGGGGGTGAGATCAATGGGGTAATTGACCTGGTAGTGTAGAGGTTCCTTGGTAGGTGAGGAGAAGATATCTGAGTATTCTTCCATGACCTTATCTACTTGCTTCTGTTGTGTGGAGAGGTCAGCCATAAAGACCCTGGATGTGGCTATGATATTTTTCTTATTCTGAGAGCGAATCACGAAGAAGACAAACTTCGCCATCTGAGAGATGACCTTCCTACATTTCTTAGTAGCAATCAAGGAAATAACACTATGTGGGACTACCTTGGGCATCCTGTAGAATTTCCTGTTCAAAGTAATAATAACACTACGAGGCCTAGAATCATATATAGCATGCCGTTTCCATAAATAAGGTTGGCCCAAAAGAACATCACAAACTTTGAGAGGAGAAACATCACACAATACCTCATCTTTGAAGGGCTTGATGCCGTATGACATTCGATACTGTTGGATGACGTAGATATCGCTTCCTTGGGGGAGCCATCCAATGGTGTAGGGTTGTGGGTGTAGTGTTGTTATAAGGGCCAGATACTTGACGACCTATGCTGATATAAGGTTCTTCTGGATACCGCTATCCATGATGAAGTGCAATGGGGTTCCTTTTACCCACATCTGTGAATGGAAGAGGCGTTCTCCTTCTTCTAGCTTGTCTGGTTCACTAGGTTGGAGCTTGGTGGTAGCAATGGTGGCACTGGATTCCGCATCGATGATCCATATTCCCCTTTCTGGTTATAGCTCGAGTCTGAACCTTCATCTGATTCAGAGTCTTTCACTTCTGCCATCAATGACTTCTTTGAGCGGCATTCAGCAGTGTTATGCCAAGGGCTCTTATGGAAGTCGCACCACTTCCTGGTATATTTCTTTGTCTTTCCGTTGTCTTTCTTTTCTTGCGTCTTGGACTGGTTGTCCTGATACTGTCCATATTTGATTTGTCCTTTGTTCTGTGGGTTGGGGCCACCCTTTCCTGGATTTTGTTGTGAGGGGTTCCCAGGCCCAAATTGTCGCATCTTTTGTTTGAGCTTCTGCTCAATTTTGACGACATATCGGTAGGCCGCGCTGAAGGATGAGGTGTACAAAAATTCCATTTCTATATAGATGTATCTATGCAGAGTTCCATGATACTTGATCACCATATTTCCCTCTGAATATTTGATACCCAGCTTGGTGTGCAAGGTATCAAAGATATTCGTGAAATCTGGCACTTCTTGGTCTCTTTCTTTCCGCAGTGTGGTCCATTTGGTATACAAGTCGTCATAACTTCTGACAGGGTAGTATTGTTCCTTAATAACATACTTGAAGGAATCCCAGGTGGCCATGACTATAAATAGTGAGGGTTCCTCTATTTCCTTTTTCTCACAGAAAGTTTCCCACCAATCTTTGATGTGGGGAATGACTTTGATGAGCGCAAAAGTAATCTTTTCTCTATTCGAAAAGTTATGGACAAAAAAATACACTTCTAGTAGATTCAACCACTTTTCTACAACATATGAATGTATATGACATTCAAATATAGGAATATCTAAGTTTATTTTTACCTTGAAGGGGGTGGCACCTCCACTCGAAGAAGATGCGTCGCCTGTTGGTAGCCGTCGAAGGATTTGCGAGAAACTATCCATCATCTCGTTCCTTTGTTACATGAGGGCTTCCTCAATAAATGGTTTGAAAGGATATCCCGTCCCATCATCTTTATTTTCTTCTACCATGAGAGGTCACTTGGGTGTGCGAGAGATTTTGTCCTCAAGAGAAACAAGCTTGAGACCCAACTCTTTGTACTCCGATCTCGTTGGGGACATGCATTAAGACGACAAGGAGCAGATCGCTCTGATACCACTTATCCGGATTTTATGAGTAGAATGAAATGACTATAGATTATTAACAGGTGCTTAACAAAAAATAATAGAGATACAATAAAATTGGTTTTCTATTCAATAAGGAAATAAGCTGAAACTGTAAAATGCAGTAGAAACAAGCTTGCTGGAATGGTGGCGACTGATCTCTGAGAAGAGATGTCACAGCTATGCTCATTCACAAGAAGATGACTAAAATGAGGCTCTGAAGGAATTTTTACAATATACAGGAATGAAAAAAACCCTAGACATCCAAAAACCTAACCCTAGTAGATGAAGCGCTAAAAGTCATGTGGGCCCCGTTTGGGTAAGTTAGTACATCGACTTCCTGGGGTCGTAACTTTTTCATACGATCTCTGTTTTAGGCGTATGATAGCTCGTTGGAAAGGTATAGTTGAGGAGATTAATTTTGGTGTCTAAATCATGCCTTTGTCTAACATTAATAATATCGATCCTGAAAAACATTCAATTAGGCCATCAAAATGGCCCCGAAAGTTAAAACTGCTAAAAATAGTAAATTGCCAAAATTGTCAGAAAACTATTTTGAGCCAGTTGAAAGTGGTGGGTGGTCATCGATATCCACCTGGATCAATCCTTCATAATTAGGAAGAAATAGTCTCCATTTCATTGAGTTCCCCCATCAGATGAGGAAATGTCTGCTGAATTTGGCCCTTGGTTAGCCACTTGCCTTGGTGAAGGAGTTGCCCTGCTTTGACAACTCGATAAAGATGGATCCTTTGCTGTCGAGTGCCCTTGATCTGTATGTCCACAATATGATCACTAGATGCCTATTGTATGAATTTGGGGTTGAGCTTTGTTGGTGTCAACTGCTCTCCTATGTCTGAGGTGTTCAATAATGGTGGGAAATAAGGGCGAAAGAGGTCCATGTTGAACACTGGGTGCAGGCCAAGGAAATGAGGAATGTTGAGCTCAAAATAATTATCCCCCATGGCCTTGGTGATGGTGTACGACCCATAATAGAGTGGGAGAAGCTTCCTATGGGGTCCTGTAAGGCCATCTTTCTGCAAGTGAAACCAAACTTTTTCGCCCACTTGAAACTTATGTGGCACCCGATGCTGATCATGGCGCTGATTGTACTTGTCATTGGAGTTCTGTAGGATATCTTGAACCTGTTGGTGGATGTGTTGGATCCGCTCAATGAAATGGGTGGCTTTTTTAGTTTCATTTGGAGTAGGAGATGAGTCAGTTGAGGTGACTGCAAGGGGAAGTGCAACATATATGGGACCCAATGGTTGGAATCCCAAGCCCACCTGAAAGAGGCTATGGACGGTTGAGCTATGCAGAGCTAGGTTGTAGCTATGTTGGACATAGGGAGGACTCTCATCCCATGTGCGAGGGTGCTTTGAATTATACATGTGAAGGATATGCATAATCATTCGATTTACGATCAATCTTATTGAAGTATTTCCCCCCCATGAGTTGATCAAGGAGGTCTTCGATTCAAGGAATCGGGTACTGGTTTCTGACCGTGATTTTATTTCGAGCTCAATAATCAATGTAGATTCACCGGGTTCCATCTTTCTTCTGTACCAGCATGATTGGGCTCACGCAAGGTGATGAGATGGGACATATGTGCCCTTTGTGGAGTATTTATTGGATTTGTCACTTGATCTCCTCATTCCCTAATAGAGAGTGACGATAGTCTGGCCCATTCGGAAGCAATGCACCGGGTGTCATATCGATGGGGTGCTTGACCTAACAGTGTAGAGCTACCCCAGTAGGTGAGGAGAAGATATCTGAGTATTCTTCCACGACCTTATCTACTTGCTTCTATTGTGTGGAAAGGTCGGCTGCAAATACCCTGGATGTGGCTGTGATCTTTCGCTTATTATGAGAGAGAATCATAAATAAGACAAACTTCCCCGTCTGAGAGATGACCTTCCTGCATTTCTTAGCAGAGATCAAGGAAATAACACTAGGTGGGATTGCCTCGGGTATCCTGTACAATTTCCTGTTCAAAGTAATAATAACACTACAAGGCCTAGACTCATATACAACATGACATTTACATAAATAAGGTTGGCCCAAAAGAACATCAAAAACTTCGAGAGGAGCAACATCACACAATACCTCATCTTTGAAGGGTTTGATGCCGTACAACATTTGACAGTGTTGGCTGACACGGAGACCGCTTCCTTGGTGGAGCCATTGAATGGTGTGGGGTTGTGGGTGCGGTGTTGTGGGCAGGCCCAACTGCTTGGAAACCTCTGCTGAGATGAGGTTCTTCTGGATACCTCTATCCACAATGAAGTGCAGTGGGGTGCCTTTTACCCACATCTGTGAATGGAAGAGGCATTCTCCTTCTTCTGGCTCGTCTGGTTCACCAAGTTGGAGCTTGGTGGTAGAGACAATGGCACTGGGTTCCGCATCAATGATCTATATTCCCCTTTCTGGTTCTGGCTTAGAGTTTGAACCCGCATCTAATTCATAGGATTTCACCTCGGCCACCAAAAACTTCTTTGAGCGGAACTCAACAATGTTATGCCAAGGGCTCTTATGGAAGTCACACCAGTTCCCGGTACCTTTCTTTGTGTTTTCGATGCCCTTCTTTTCTTGCGGCTTGGATTGGTTGTCCTGATATTGTTCATATTTTCTTTGTCCTTTGCTCTATGGGTTGGGGCCACCCTTTCCTCGATTTTGTTGTTAGGGTTTCCCAGGCCCAAATTTCTGTGTGTTTTGTTTGAGCTTCTACTCAATTTTGATGGCATATCAGTAGGCCGCGCGTAAGGATGAGATGTCCAAAAGTTCCATTTATATCTGGATGTATCTATGCAGAGTGCCGCGATACTTGAGCACCCGATGTCACTCAGAATCTTTGATACCCAGCTTGGTGTGCAAGGTATGAAAGATATTCATTAAATCTGGCACTACTTGGTCTCTTTCTTTCCACAGTGTGGTCCATTTGGTATACAAGTCATCATAACTTCCGACAGGGTAGTATTTTTCCTTAATAGAATCCCTGAAGGAATCCCAGGTGGACGTGACTGTAAATAGTGAGGGTTCCTCTATTTCCTTTTTCTCACATAAAGTTTCCCACTAATATTTGACATGGGGAATGACTTTGAGGAGTGCAAAAGTAATCTTTTCTCTATTTGAGAAGTTATGGACAGAAAAATACCCTTCTAGTAGATTCAACCACTTGTCTACAACATATGCATCTATCTGACCTTCAAATATAGGAATATCGAAGTTTATTTGTACTTTGAAGAGGGTGGCACCTCCACTCAAAGAAGATGCCTCGACTGTTGGTAGTTGTCGAAGGATTTGTGCAAAACTATCCATCATCTCGTTCCTTTATTGCGTGAGAGTTTTCTCAATCAACAGTTTGAAAGGATCTCTTTTCCCGTCATATTTCTTTTCTCCTTCCATGAGAGGTCACTTGGGTTTGCGAGAGATTTTTTCCTCAAGAGAAACAAGCTCGAGACCCAACTCTCTGTACTCCGACCTCATTGGGGACATGCATTAAGACAACAAGGAGAAGACCACTCCGATACCACTGATCCAGATTTTATGAGCAGCATGAAATGACTATAGATTATTAACATGTCCTTAACACAAAATAACAAAGATACTATAAAACTAGTTTTCTATTCAATAAGAAAATAAGCTGAAACTGTAAAATGCAGCGAAAGCAAGCTTGCTGGAATGGTGGCGACTTATCTCCGAGAAGACATGTCACAGCTATGCTCACTCATAAGAAGATGATTACAAGGAGGATCTGAAGCATTTTTACAATAAACAAGAATTCCAAAAACCCTTGACATCCAAAAACATAACCCTAGGAGATGAAGCGCCAAAAGTCATGTGGGCCTTGTTTGGGTAAGTTAGTACATCAAGTTCCTGGGGTTGTAACTTTTGCATACGATCTCTGTTTAGGCGTATGATAGCCCCTTGGAAAGGTATCGCCGAGGAGATTCATTTTGGGAGATCAATCATGCCTTTGACAATCATTGATAAGATCAATCCCAAAAAACCTTCATTTAGGCCCTCAAAATGGCCCCAGAAGTTAAAACTCCTAAAAATAGTAAATTGCCAAAATTGTCAGAAAACTGTTTTGAGCCAGTTGGAAGAGATGGGTGGCCACCGATATCCACCTGGATCATTTCTGGTCATCGATCCAAGATCGACGACTAGTAGAAATTATGGGCCATCAATTATCTTGGAGTTTAAAAGCCCTACATGGTCTCGCAACTGCTTAACACTAGTGGTTTTAGTGGGGGGAACACAATTCACATTGATTGGTTATGATTCCAATTGGACCCATTCAAAAACCACCCATGTTTGGGCTCGTAAACCACTTATGCGGCGTGGCTGTCTAGTCACCCTTTGGCCCACCACCGTGCACCTCGATACATGCCTTCTACCATAGTGGACACTTCCACCATATATTATGTCAATCCACATAATTGGTATGGGTCCATGTCACTCTCCATGTCACCACTGACTGGACTAGTATGAAAAAACCCAAAATTTTTAAATTTTTAAATTTTGTCAATAATGTCTAAATTCAAAAATTTAATGCATGGAAAACCATGAAACTATGGAATTTGGCTTCCTTGGGATGAATTTTGACCTTGATTTCACCAAATTGACATCGTGCACTCACTACATGTTGGATTTTGTCCTTAACTCAAGGATTTTGCTTGAATTTCCCCATTTTCCCCCAAGCATTTCATAGGTCAAATCTATATCCATGGATTTTAATGAAATCCAAGGCTCTACATACTTATATAGAGTGTAAATTTTAGGGATTTTAACTCCCGAGGATTAATTTCTCCAAAAAATCAGCAATTTCCCCAATTTCACATGTGGAAATTCTAACAAATAATTTGTAGGCATACTTGCTTCTATGATTTCTGGTATCCAACCCAATGTTAGCAATTTGTAGCAACAAAATTAAAAATTCATGCCTTTGTAACTCATGTGTTACCAAATTCAACCACATTTGGATAATTTCAAACCCACAATTTCTGATTCAAACATGTTTCCCAATTTCTCTCCTTACGGAATTGTATCTAACATTTAGTATGCAATCGGTAATTTCTTTCATCAAATAGTTGGCACACAACCTACAATTTTTTTTTATGTCTATCTTGGTTCTTGGCCCATACAACCCCAATGCTATAAACTTGAGCTCTAATACCACAATGTAGCATAATTGACTAACACTGTGCCATTTTGAATGGTGGGGTAACTAGAAGTTTTCTCAAATTTCTTGCAATTTGACCTTAAACCATAAATTTGATAATATATATATATATATATATATATATATATATATATATATATATATATATATATATATATATATATATATAATTCTGTACATATGATACAATTATTCATGCCTATAACATGCAGTTCCATGCACAACTTATAATAACAAACATAAATATAAATGTGCATATCATCAAATAAATTAAACACATAATACATATGATAAAAAAAATTAGAGAACACATAAGAATAACACTTATCTTTTAAAAAATCACCAACTAGTTGCAGACCTTAAATGTTCCACCCAACCATAGATCTTGTTGCTCCAGTTTTCTTAACAACAAATCACCCCCAATCTAGGAATATGACTCTACCAGGGAAATGGCTACCTAATCCAACTAGGTCAATAATAGGTATAAATAGTGTGTAGGCAAAGGTACCAAAATATTACAACAATTCCAACCAACAAACTCTCATTCCCATGAGGTTGTAGAGCCCAAGAAAGTGTACCTCCTTATTTGCATCATAACCTCTCATGCTATCTCACTTCCCTTCTAGGGCTCCAACATAGGCTAGATGGGAAGTCTCAGAGCTGTGGCTCTAGGAAATCTAGCTCCAATAATGGAGTCTCTAGGAACCCTATAAGCCTCACACACTATACAATTCTACCCACACAATTCTTCCTCTAGGTCTCTAGCCTTCCCCAAGGTAACTTAAGGAGAATTGACCACCCAAATCCACCTAGGATTCATAGGGTTCACAATTTCATAGGGTCTCAATGTCTCTCACTAGCTCACACCCCCAAGCATGAACTCCATAGGGAATGTAAACAATGGAAAATAATGGACACCTTTTCCACTAAGCTCATCACTTAAATATGGATGGATATTTTTTGACAAGTGGCACTCAAAGAACACTCTCCCACCACTTGGGAACTCATCCCATCAATTAAGAACTTTAGGATATGACATGAAATCAGGACTTAGGCTTAGGAATATTTTATTATATATATATTTTTTTCTTAGCCCCTTCATTAATTCCTTAGCCCTCTTTACCTCTCATGGAGTCCTGACCCCCCATACTCTTTTCTCTGACTTGGTCTACATCAATGATGCATTTTATTAATCCGATTGTATGTATGGATTAAATTATAGGATCTCTGGCCCAAAAGCATTGCAAGAACTCTATCCCAAGAACATATTGTCTCACCAAATTATTTAACATACCTACATATACTTTTACAACCTAGGGTATTAAATTCAGAAGATCAAGGTTGCATATATCAGTTCCAATATTTGACATAGTGGCCATTTATGTTGTGTGGATAGAAGATATGCATACTTGCAATCAACAACCTGCATGAACATAGCATGCCAATGTTTATATGGGCCTGACTCAAGGTTGTTAAGTGCCAAAGAATGAATACATAAATATCACAATAGATCCACAAAGTAATATAGAAAAAGTCTCCACCTTATTATTTCAAACCCTTAGGGTAGGGAAACACCATACAATGTATCCTATTATGGAAGGGACCCTCCCCTATTCAATTTCCTCTTCGAGGGGTCATCCTCCTATTGATCTACTGCTCCAAATACAATACTTCTCTTCACACCCCATTACATTGTTTGGACCCATTTATATAGTGCTACGAACCCCCTAAGAACATTATAGAGGAGGAACCTTCTAGAAGTAGAACCTTCCAGTAAGTCCTCTTACATTTATTATATCTAACTACCATAGTGGTCCTCATTTAATAATATAGTGGACCTAGTCCACCTTACATTGAATGGCCTCCACTATTACCGCTATGGCCCTCTGCCACCCCCACC
>JZKD02S1666747.1:69327-81357 GCA_000966675.3 Picea glauca
TTGGGTTATCTCTTGAACAGGGGAAACATCAATATCTTCATTAGAAAAATTATTAGAGATGACCATATAAATCTTTTTTTTTTACACTTGTTCCGAGAAAAATATTTTTCATCACAATTATAGAAAATACCCTTAAGTTGGAGTTCAACCATTTCTTCCTGAGTTAAATTTTGAATCTTGAGAGGAGTGGAAGGAGGGGCAAGATTGGTGGGTCTGGGGTGAGGATTAGAGGGTTTTATAGTTTGGGAAGAGATGACCTGTTATGATTCCTTGGATCATTTAGTAGCTTCCAACCAAGTCTTGGGGTGAGTCATTAGTACTCGGGCTCATATTTCATTCTTTAGTCCATTGATAAAGAATTCCTTGAAGAAGACATATGCCATGCCCTCTGTTTTGAAAGACAAGTGATAAATGGAGGCAATAAAGGATTCCACTATTATAGACTATTTAAAATTAGTCAAATGGCCTAAATGGTGTGTGTAGGTTTCAAATCATTCATAAAGATCGACAACAAACTGTGTCCAAGCAACATATCCTTGGCAGGAATTTTTATGCCACCACCACCATTGCCAACATTTAGGATCTAGATAGAGAACAATGTAATGAAGTTTGGTCAATTCGTCAGTGATTTCATGGAGGGATGAATAATGTTCTATTTGAGTGACCCAACCCATGGGATCCAAACCATTAAATTTGTTCACCTCTACTCAAGGAAGATATAGTTCATGATGAAGGTGGTTGGAATGAAAATCTTGGGAGTTGGAGGAAGCAACACCTTTTGGGTTATAAGGTTGTTCATATGAGGTAGGGCTTCTAGGAGGATTTATTAATTCATTGATCATGGCAGCAAAGGATTCAATTTTGTGGTCCATGTGTGCAGTGATGCCTTGTTTCATGTTCTATTTCACATCTTCCATTTTGGCCTCTATGGTAGAATGAGTGAAGGAATTGATGGTGGACAAATTGGACTTGATTTGTTTAATTTCCTTTTGGGTCATGAAGATAATATTGGATAGGGAATTGAGATAGTTTTCATTGATTTGTAAATTCTTTTCTTGGTTGTGGGTTTGGGCCATGGTGAAGGGAAACAATAGGAATGGGGTTGATAGGTCCACACAAAAGAGGAGTTACTAGTGAAGGGTACCACTACAATCAGTGCAAAGAGAGGAATCAAATGGGATAGGGAGGAAATTAAGGGTGTTGGGAAGAGTCGGTGGGTCCACAGAAAAAAAAAATCTCATAAGTGATAGGTACCACTACAATTAGAGAGAAGAGAGCATCCCATTGGGATAGGTCCCAAATATGGGTGTTAGTGGGACCACTATACTCATTTTGTTTTCTCTCGTGGAGTTATGCTCTAGCGAGAAGAATACTACAATGATGGAATTCCCAAATTGTTAACAAGGAAAATTGTGTAGGAATTTTAAAACTAGGATGCAAGAGGTAGGGCTGCATGGAAAAATATACCTTCGATTCCTTTTCTATTATGTTCCATACCTAGGGGTTAGGGTTTTCATGGGTCCTAGAAACAAGGGTTTTCCCTGTGATATATCTCTCTGATATATGTGTAGGGTCGAATAACAGTACTCGAACCAATATTTCAGAGAACTAAATAAGGAGGCTTGAACATACCCGTAGCCATACTACCCGATTACTTAGGTACTAGAGACTGTCTTCCTAAGTTTTTTTCTCGGTGTCAGTATAGTAGTCATATGAACAATCGATTAATCTAGAGATGGTTTTAGTAGACCTAGGGGACTCTCGATATACCTGATGGTATGTGGGAGTGATGGTCATGTACATATTTTGTTTGATGTGGTAATACGCGAAGGGGTACCAATAGGGTTATAGAGGTTTCCAACAAGGTGAAACATTTGTTTGGAGTAACCTAGTGACTGTCTATATTTCCTGCATGTAGTCTTCCACATCCACATTTTTACCCATTGAACGACACATCTCCATGCTTTAATGATGTTGATAGTACACAACTCTGCCCTAAAAAAAAAATCCCACAATTTCTATAGAGAAAATAGCTTTGATACCACTTGTAAGGTACCATATGTATTATAATAAGCATACACAAAAATATTGTAGCAAATAATAGCATAGCAACAAAATATAGAGAATAAAAACATAAAAAATGACACATTTATTAACAGAAATCCAAGTTCACTTGCCTCTTTGAGGGGACAACCTATAGCAAAGAAAATCTCTATTACAATAATCCTCAAGACAAGGCTTTATCATGCCTTCTACTCCTATTTATACTAATTCTATCATCCAAATATCAATCTAGAGGAAGATATTTTTAGAAGTGAAAACTTCTATAAAGTCTTCTTACATTAGACTTGTTCACATTATTATCTAGGCCTTATATACCAATGTCGTCCTTTATTACATAGAAAACATATTATTATACCTATGTGAGGGGTTAGGGAAGTTAAGTCCCTAACATATTGGGCAATGGGCATGGATTCTCCAGTGAGTGGACTGCAATTTCCTCCATCGATTCAAAAATTTCGACCAATAATGTTTGGAAAGGTTTCCACTATGCACTCTTGTACACTTCTTGAAAAGCAGGTAGTTTTGATTTAAGGGACTCTAGAATTCTAAAACTAGTTATGAGATCTATACAAAATATATGACCATAACATTAAATTCTCATTGCCATGGTTTGTAAAAGTACAAAAAATCATATATAAATAGAATATCCACAATTTAAATCCATTTTCATGCTAAAAAAAAAATCGTTGTGGTGTTCCTTCTAATTCTATATGGTATTCTTAAACACCTTTGACCTTGTAAACACCATTCTTCTTAATCTATGTCAAAATTAAAACTTATAGCCTCATTTTTTTTTTGAGCTTAAAAATATTACTCTTTCCCAGTTTTGAATTGAATTTGGCATGGTTGAGAATTGCACCAACCTCCTTCGCTCTCTAGTAAATCCATGTAAATGAATATAATTTTTCAACACCAAGTAGTTTGTATTTTTTAGGGCATACAAGGTTTAGACAATTAATGTCGCCAAAATCCACCGGATAACTATATAAAGTGAAAATTTGTTAACTCCACGACAAACCCTAATGGATGATAAGATACAATTTAGTTAAATACTAGTTTGGTAATATAATATCTATAATTTAGTTAAATACTAGTTTGGTAATATACTAACTCATTGGCTTTTTCCATTCAACTTGTAAGTGATTATAATAATATATTTGAATTAGAGATGGACTAAGTTTATGAGGTCAAGTTCAACCATAATTTTTAAAATGGTAAATGAATTAAAGTAGTCGAATATATGATCTTCCATCAAATTAAGGATTGGCTCTCTACGATGTTAGTTCAACCACAAGTTCTAAAATATAAATAGCTAAATTTATTCATACCATGATTTTTCTATGACATTGTTGGCACAGGGGCAGACCCAAGGTTCACTCTAAGAGAGAACCAACAAGCCCAAGCTACTGGCCCTTTCGACAGTACCTGTGAAGCAGATGCTGTCTCACTCGAAGCAGTTATGAGGGGGTTGTTGGACAGAGATGTCTAAAACCAGGGGAATGTCAAGTGGATCTAATACAATAGTAACACAACATGCATCTATCACTCAACAAGCTAGATCTATCCTTTACAACTATAGATCTGTTCTAATACAATAAAGAAGAGAACAACATAACAATGACAAATATCAAAGCGTCAATCACACACACAACAACATATGTATGTGGTTCACCCTCTCTCTAGGGATACGTCCATAGAACTGTGCTTATGACTTATTAAGGTAAAGCATATAGTTCTTGTCTATGCTCTCAACTAGAAGATATTCTCTTTTCTCCCTCTTTCCTTCCTGCGCACCCAACTACAGGATTGATCTTCACACACATATGAAGATATTACAATATCTGAAGGCTCTCTCTCTCTCTCAACACTTCTCTCTCTTAATACAATGATCTCTCTCAATTCTGTAGATAGATCATCAACAATATCGCACCAAAAAACCCCAACCCAAGTCCTCTTGACCCTTTTTTATACATTACAATATCTCACCAACAGCCTTAGGCTGAAACCTGGGTGCCAAAACCCTAAATACCAAAACCCTAGGTCAACTTGACCCACTTTTACTAGGCTTCGCCAACCTGTCTTTTCTTTTTTCTTGCGTAGTGCTAGTGATGTATTTTTTCTCTTGCTGAGCTGTCCTCAATCCATCTTCCTTTCTTACCTATCATCCTTGATCCTCTTGTCCAACATATTACTTTTCCGAACTTCGCTCCATATTTTCTTCTCTTTTGATTACTTCGACCCAGTGACAGTCACTGTGTCTCCCAAGAAGTTCTCTTTTTATCTTTTCTTCCTTGTTCTTTGCTTCCTTCCATAACCAAGGGCTAACAGGCCCCCAACACTCACCTGTGACTCATCCCGAGGCACTTTGGATCCGATCCTTCCATTTTTCTTCGACTTTGGACTGCACAGGGCATCCTTGGTTTATGCTTTTATGCCTCCTCTCCCTCCTTGTGCACACTATATTTTCTATGTCTGGTACCCAGTTTCAACTGCACCTGGAACCTAGACCCTTTTCCAGTTGTTTTTACTGAGAACTGTGAGGAAGCTAGTTGTCATAGTACAACTTCAACTGATTCCCATTCACCAATCCTTCCTTCCATTCTCCCTTCAATGTTTTCAGTTGCATAGCTCCTCCTTCTGTAACATATGTGATCTCGTATGGTCCAAGCCAATGCATTCTGAACTTCCCTGGGTGTATTATAAACTTATTGTCATACACCAGTACTAAATCACCTTGCTTGAATGCCTTCTTCTTGATGTGCCTGTCATGATATGCCTTCTCTCATTCCTTCCGAACCTGCTGGTGGAATCCCGTAATGAATCTGTCTTCTTCCAGTTCAACCAACTATTAAAGCCTCTCTTGAACAATGCCAGTCTCATACATACTTGTAAAGGAAAATATTCTTAAGCTTGGCACTAAGTATTCCATTGGGACAACAACTTCAAGTACATAAACCAACTTGGAAGGAGTCTGCATTATTAATTTCTTTCAAGTGGTTCTATAGGCCCATAGTACTACAGGTACTCTTAAATCCCAGTCATCCATGTTCACACTGCAAATATTTGTTAATGTTGTCTGGAAGATCTTGTTGAATGCTTCAACTGTCCCACTTTCTTGTAGATGGTAAGGTGTACTCTTTTGATGGTGGACTGCAAATTCTTCAGTAAGGGCTTCAACTGTCTTATTGATGAAGTGTGTGCCTTGATCGCTCATAAGGATCTTGGGGAATCCAAACCTGGTTATTAGGTCATAAAATATAAATCGTGCAGCTGTAGTTGCACTACAGTCCTTGAATTCTCTGGCTTCAGCCCATTTGGTTAAGTATTATGTTGTAGTAATGATATACCTTGCTCCTGTGCGCTTTTCTGGTGGGTTTATAGGTCCCATGAAGTCAATGGCCTATTTTTCAAATGCTTGTAGGGTCATCTATGGTGCTAATGGTATTTCATCTCTTCATGGTGGTTTTCCAACTCTATGGCATAATTTTTAGCATCTCTATGTAAGGTAGGCCACCAAAGGCCAACTCTCAGAACATTTTGTGCAATTGCTTTCCCTACATAATGTCCTCCTTTTATGCCTTCATGAGCTTCTGTGAGGATCGATGGTCACTCTATCTCCATAACACATCTCCTTAGTATCTCATTAGGTTCCATTTTGTATAGTTGATCAACAATCAGTGAAAAGTCTGCAGCGCACACCACTAGCTGTTTCTTCTATGGAATTGTGAACTTAATAGGTTCCATTCCTGTTGAAAGAAACTGGACAATGTCTGTGAAGTGGTCATCAATATTTATAATGGCGAGTAGTTGTGCGTTCCTACAGTGTATCCTCCAAACTGGTGGGTTCTTTTCCATGTTCCAACCTCGACAGGTGGTTGGGGTCCTTGTTCATTCTTCCTGACTTAACTATGATTTCAAAATCATATTCTTGAAACAACATAATCCATCTGCATATTCTCTCCCCCAACACTGGCTTGTTGACCAGGTATTTCAACGTAGAGTGATCTGCAAACATTTTGAAGTGGCCTCCCAACAAGTAGTGGTGGAATTTCTGTAGTGTGTACACCATGGCTAATCCTTCTCTTTCTGTAGTGGTGTA
Organism: Picea glauca; assembly: GCA_000966675.3. NCBI lineage: Eukaryota > Viridiplantae > Streptophyta > Pinopsida > Pinales > Pinaceae > Picea > Picea glauca. Next base: position 75,491 of record JZKD02S1666747.1, read on the forward strand.
GTTGATCTCCACTGTAGATAGCTTCCTGCTAGCAAAAGATAACATATGGTTGATCTTCCCTTCTCCCGATTGTGCTAGTATTTCTCCCAATGCAATAGAGGATGCATCAACGTGAAGATGAAACTCCTTGTTCCAATCTGGAAAAACTAGAATGGGCGCAATGACCATCTTTTGTTTCAATGTGTTGGCGCTTTGCTGTCATTCGTCTGTCCAGCCAAATTGAAAGTCCTTCTTCAACAACTTCTCCATCGGTGTTGTGATTTGGGCATAGCCTGTAATGAATTTCTTGTAATATCCAGTATGTCCTAGCGTAGTGTGCAGTTGTTTGACTGAAGTAGGAGGTGGAAAATCAACTATAATTGCAATTTTAGATGGATCAACCAACAATCCATGCTTGCATACAATATGGCCTAATAATACTCCAAATGGTGAGAAGAAGATGCACTTCTTCAAATTCAAAGCAATTTGACACTGCCTGCATTTATCCAACATTAGTCTTAGACATTCAATGTGATTTTTCAACAAACTAAACATAGTCCAATCATCAAAATATGCTTCTAGAAATTTAAGAAAAAATTCTTTGAATTCTTTGACCACCACCCTAGAAAAGATGGCTAGGGCATTATTCAGTCCAAATGGCATCACTGTATATTGGTAGGATCCCCATTCAGTGGTGAATGTGGTCTTGTGGCGGTCCTCTTTAGCAATTCAGATCTGATGATATCCTGAAAATCCATCTATAAAAGAATATACCTCCTGACCTCCCATGTTGTCTAATACTTCATCAATGAATGGTGTAGGGAAAGGGTCATGTAGACAGGCATCATTCAAATTCTTGAGGTCCACACATATATTGATTTCTCCTATCTTCTGGGATTGTACCACCATAGGTTTGATCCACTCTGACTCTTCGACAGGTTCAATAATCCCTGCTTCCAGCATTCTGTCAAGCTCAATCTTCACTTTTTCCTTGTATTTTGGATTCAATCCGTAGGGTCTTTTATTGACTGGCTTCACACCTGGTTTCAAAGGTATTATCATCTCTCCCATAGGTCCTTTGATACCCTTCGTATCAGTGAACTTGGTTGGAAACAAGTCCTGATATTTGTGCAAAAATTCTGTAATCTTGTCAATGGTAGCAACATCCCAATAATCTCCGACATTGGCAAGCTTTGGTGTCTCCTCTGTTCCAATATTGACCTTTTTGATCTTGATTTTCTGACCAATAACTGGTATCTCAACTCTTAGTTCCTCCACATCTCTTTTTCCTTTTGTTTCAGTGATGTTCACCTTCCTCAGATCATCATCGTCATCGGCATTGATGTTTTAGAAACTCTGCAATTTTTGGAGAGGCGCAGTCCATTCATCCTCTTCTTATTCCATAGGGAGGCTGGATGCTTCCTCAAATACTTTGTGTCTCGCAATCTATAATTCTTGGTCTACTGAAGGATATTCACTTTCAAATAAAAAAGTAGTTACAAAATTCTGAGTCATACCTTCCCAATCTGTGCTGATGAGGTGCAACTCCGCTTGTAGGTACCAATTGATGGGGGTCATATCCAACATGTTAATGAATTTGTGCACCCATTGTTCTTGAGGAATATAACTCCAGGCCTCTTCGCAGCTTCGTACATGGTCCTTTGGGAAATTTTGACCAGTATACCTTACTTCGCAACTTACTGCTTGTGCTGAGAACCATGTTGTCATCAAGGTTCGACACTGTGTCCATTTTGTGATATTTAATTTATGTCCCCCACCATCTTTTGGGTGTGGCTTTCAGGGCCTCATCCATTTCCAACAATGTCTGTTGTGTTGGTACACTTGTTTCAAAGTTTGATAGGAAGGTTTATAAAGGGTTCAGACCATCAAATGTGGGTAAAGTGCTGACTGTTGTGCCAATCCAACGAACTTCTTTAGTTAATATAGCACATATTCTGGTAGATACTTCATACATATGATTCTTCTAGTTCTCTAATGCTTCTTCTAAATATGATGAACATGCACTATCACTTCTCCAACTCATATTCCCATCGGCCGTAGGGTTGATGTAATCCTACTGTCTGGCTGTCAGTTTGTAGATGTTTTCCAGTTCATATGCACAATCTTCTTCTCTAATGGGCTCTGTGTATCGCTGAACCTCATCTGGATCTAAGGGTTCAATGACCCAAAGGCCATCTCTTTCAAATGTCATACGCCTTTTCTTTAAATCAATAATAGTATAATTGTCAAAGGCCCAATCAATTCCTAGCAATGCAGGGTAAGGGAAACTATCATCAACAGTTTCAATTACCTCAAAATATGCAAAGGTTCTAACTTCGTCAATGTCCACAGGGACATGCTCCAATCATCCAAATGGGATGACAACTTATTGATTAGCCATTCTAAGCCTAATAGGGGAATATATCAGCTTAGGTTTTCCCATCAGTGCCCAAGTTTTCTTCATTATGACATTGACCTCCGACCCTAAGTCGAGGACCACATAGTTTAGATCATACTCTACTATTTGGGCATTCAAGTGTAATTCTTTACTTTTCCTTCTCTTCTTACCAATTTGGTGTACTTCCTTGCTCAGTAGGGGGTCTATCCTTCCTAGCTCATATTGTCTGATTAAGTTCTGTAACTCTTGTACATCACTTTTATCTTGAATTAACTTAGCACAAGTGCATAGAAATTCCATGAGTTTGCTTACCTCTTTTCCTTCTTTTGGTAAAGCAGACTGATCGAATGCCTGAGGCATTCTATATTCTTTTATTTATGGTCGTATTTTTGATGAAGAGCCTTGATCTTCTTTGAACTCTTTCCTTGCTTCTTCAAAGATTTTCCTTTATTTCTTCACATCAAAGATCTGGGTCTTTTCTGCAACTTTTCTGATTCCCGAGTCTTTTGCAATATTCCCTTGGGTCACTCTATCCTGTCCTGTAGCAATGCCTCCTCAAGTAATAAAAACGATTCTAGGATCAACTCTGTGAGGTTCTTCTTTGATCAATTGTATTTGTGGGTTCTACCGAGGTCCTCGTTTCTCCTGGAGCTTAGCCAACAATACTTGACAATCCTCAATGACATGCTCAAAGGAGTTACAATAACTGCAAGTGGTACAAGGGTTCTGACAGTCCATTGCTATATGTCCTGGCTGCATGCAGTTATAACAGATTATTTGTCCTTGGCCTCAGCCCATTCCTCCTCCTCATCCTCGTCCTCTGTATCCACCATGAGGGTTGAAGTTTCCTCTTCCCAGGGAGTTATACTACACATTGTTTCCTTCTTGATGTACTTTGACTTAGATCTTGTATATGTCTCTTGATATTTCATGCATGAGATCGTAAGATCTACAATTTCTATCATCATGCCCTACTGATTTACAGAATGTGCAATACAAGTTTGTCGGGGTTTGAACGTATTTCTGCATGTAGTAGCACTCACCAGGGCAATGCCAATTTCTTCATACTTCACACCAAGGTAAGGTGACTTGCTTCAAGGGGCTTGGAGCTCTAGAAGCCAAGTATTCATTGAATAGAGGGAAATGTTCCTTATCATGACCTTCTAATTTGCATCTGACACACCAGATGTCTTCCCTTTTGTCTTTTCCCTCGTCTTTCTTCATGTCTTCGACCTATAGAGATAGATTTGACTCATACTTGAGCTGGATTCTCCCATAGGGGCTGATTCAAGATTCATGGCGATCTCCAATGCTTATGCCTGCGAAGAAATCTTCTGTTGCATCAAGGGAACTCTGATATGTGGTAATAGGGAAATGATGAACCATTCCTTGTTCTTCTCATCTGGGATCTTAAAATTCAGTCTTCCTGTTAGGGTCTTGAATCTCTAGTCGAACTCCCAAACAGGTTTGGCTACCTTTTGCTTGATCTCTTTCAGTTTTGCAATACATTGTGACTTCGAATTAGGTTTCTTAAATTTTGCAATCAACACGTTCTTGATCTCATTCAATGGCTTAGGCTGCACAAGCCCTTGGACAAGCTCCATATACCATCTCAATGCGTGGTCTCTCAGTGTAGTGCTAAACTGGTTTCTTTTAACAACTTCATCGGTAATATTTTTAATGTTCCATACGACCTCACACAGGAACCAGTGCTGATCAGGATCTTCAGATCCATCTCCTCTAAAGATAGGGAGCCTCATCTCATCTGCCATGAAGTTGCCTAGGTTTCCTGTCTGAGTGGATGCTGAACTGCTAGTAATAGTGCTCTGTGGACTCTGGTGATTTGGAATGTTCTGATTACTTAGTGTTTATGAAACAACAGGAGGATTGATATTACTTACTTAAATAGTCTGCGTAGTTCTTGAGGTTTCTAGCTCATTTCGGTGAAGTTCTTCAGTTGTTTCTTCCTCTGGTCCCACGGGTTTTGAATTTTCTTCGTTTGTCAGATCTGCCTCTTCTCCACTGTAGAAACCTTCTTCTCCATATTTTTTCTTAAAGAGGTTCTCAAGGTGAACCCCTCAAAATACTCTTCCACTGCGTGTATGTCCAGCTTCTGTGTCGCTGTCCGAGTTCTTGAACATTAGCCTTTTCAAATCCACCCGATCTAATGTATCTTCAAGACATTCTTTTCAAGCAACAACATCTTGATTCTCAGCTTCAGAAAGTGAATTTTTTTTCCTTTGGGTCCTATGAAAAAGTATCTCTCATCTTCTCTATATGATTCTACCCTGTCAATAGCAAACTCGGTGATATACCCTCCAATGGTACTGTCAAACTAATGAACTACTACTCTGGATATGGCGTTATCAACTCTTTTGACCTTTTGGATCAACACCAATGTCCAAACCACAAGAGGTCTAGGTCTGATATTGAACTGGGTATCAACTAACCTAGTCAACCACTCAAACAACTCCTAGTGGATTCATCCAAAGAAGATATCATGAATGTCGGTGAAGATGTATCTTTGTAGCCAATCTTCAATACTCAGCTTAGGGTTCTTGTTCTGGGCTTCAACGAAGTCCCTCTCTTAATCTTCGATCCACTTTTGAATATTTGTCTTCAATGGGAACCACCTTGACATTCCCTCACGAAGATTTCGGTCCTAGCAATGGAACCATTTGTTGGCATAGGGGCAGACCTGAGGTTCACTCCAAGAGTGCACCAAAAAGCCCAAGCTACTGGCCCTTTCGGTAGTACCTGTGAAGAAGATGCTGTCTCACCTGAAGTAGCTATGAGGGGGTTGCAGGATAGATATGTCTACAACTAGGGGAATGTCAAGTGGATCTAATACATTAGTAAGACAACATGCATCTATCACTCAACAAGCTAGATATATATTTCACAACTATAGATCTGGTCTAATACAATAAAGCAGAGAACAACATAACAACGACAAAGATCAAAGAATCAATCACACACACAACAACAGATGTACATGGTTCACCCTCTCTCTAGGTCTACGTCCACAAAACTATGCTTATGATTTATTAAGGTAAAGCGTACATTTATTGTCTGCGCTCTCAACTAGAAGACATTCTCTCTTCTGCCTCTTTCCTTCCTTCGCACCCAACTACAGGATTGATCTTCGCACACCGCTGAAGATATTACAATATCTGAAGGCTCTCTCTCTCATCACTTCTCTATCTTAATACAATGATCTCTCTCAATTCTATAGCTAGATCATCAACGATATCGCACCAAAAACCCCCAACCTAGGTCCTCTTGACCCTTATTTATAATTACAATATCTCACCAACAACCTTAGGCTGAAACCTAGGTTCCAAAACCCTAAATAATAAAACCTTAAATACCAAAACCCTAGATGTCTAAAACCCTAGGTCAACTTGACCCACTTTTCCCGGGCTTTGCTAGCCTGTCTTTCCTTTCTTCCTATGCGGTGCTAGTGATGGCTTTTTTTGCTTGCTGAGAT
>JZKD02S1666758.1:5662-37820 GCA_000966675.3 Picea glauca
AACACTTATTTTATATCCTTTCAATAATGTTCTTTAGAAAGAGAGCAATGGATAGCCAATAGACATGTATACTCTCAAGCACTGACTTAACCAATATCAACTTTCCTCCCCTTGAAAACCATCTATGACTCCAATAATTAATTCAATCCTTGATCTTTTTTATCATTCATAACCAATCCCATTTTTTTATAGTTATTTGGTTTTCAAAATAATCCCAAGTACTTCACTCTGGTATCAAGGGGCTCCATCCTCATTGGAAAAATCTGAACCATCTATGTCTTCAAATTATCATTCATATTGTTATACAAGACACAAGATTTATTTAAGTTTAGTTCTATCCATGCCGACTTACAGAAGGAATCACGAAATTTTTTAAGCTGTCTTAATTCCTTAAGAGTTCCTCTCCCAAAGAGAAGAATGTCATCGATAAACAACAAGTGTGTAATAATAGTTGTACCTACTATGTTGATCCCTCTTAAGAATCCATTTCAACTGGCATCCAAGATTAGTCTGCTTAAAGATTATGCAACTATAAGGAACAAAAAGAGTGCCAATGGAAATCCTTGCATGAGGCCCCAAGTTGCCTTAAAAAATCTAACAGTGAACTATTGGACAACACAACAAAATTAGTTGATTCCAAACACCCCATAACCCAATTAAAAAATTGTAGATTCATGCATGTTTGTAAAAGTACCAATCTCAAGAAGAACCAATTAATTTTATCATATGCCTTGGAGAGATCAATCTTCATTACCATTGTTGACTGCTTCCCTCCTTTGATTGAATGGAAACCTTCTTGTGTTGTCCCAACTGCATCATGAATCTACCTATTGAAAATAAATCCAAAATTTTCATATGAAATTACTTGAGACAGGGCTTGTTTAAGTCTATTAGCAATAATCTTCGAAGCAATCTTATACACTAAATTGCAAATTGAAATCATCTTAAGGTCCTTGAAGGTGATCAAATTATTCTTCTTGGGTATCAAAGCTATAAATGTCGCATTCAAGGCCCCCAAAATTTTTCCATACTGCTTTGACTTCTTTATAAACCTAAGCAAATCATCCTCCAAGAGATCATAGAAGTCCAAACAAAACTTGACGGTCCAACCACCAGGTCCAGGTCTTTTAGCCTTTTTAAAAGAAGACAAAACAACTTTAAGTTCCTCCTTTCAAACACCTGCTTCCAACCCAACATTTACTTCTTCATCAAAGAGTTTAGGGAACATCATGTTCATCTTCATTATCTCACCAATATTAGAGACCCCATTATCTTTAAACAAATTTTGAAACTGTTTTTTGCTTGTTGTTGCCAAATCTCAGAATGAAGAAACCTAAATACCATCCTCCCTCTCCAATTCACAAATCATATTGAGTTTTTCCAATAGACAACATACTTGTGGAAGAACTTGGTATTAATGTTTCCTTCCGAAAGCCATACAAATCAACTCTTAAGCCTCCACTTGGTCTCTTCTAAGTCCAACAAAACCTTAGTTTTCTTCTCTAAGTCCTATAGTTGTCATAACTCTTCTTCTGAAAAGACACCACTAGAGTTATGATCAAAGAGAACCTTTGTGGCTTCCTCCACTTGGTACAATGTTTTTGTGTATGAATTTCTAAGTTAATTCTTCACTTTGTGATAAATATTGTTTGTTATTTTGATATCAATCTCATTCCATTGAGTGATTCAATCTTTTGGAAGAATGATTTTGTATATGAATTTCTCAAATAATTCTTCACTTTGTCATAAATCTTGTTTGTTGATTTGATATCAATTTCACTTCAATTTGGACTCATTGGAATCCAAGTAGATTGAATGAAAATTTTCATATATTTCATTTTGAAGAGACATATTTCTCTCTAATTCATATCTCACATAGACTCGGAAATGGATTTGAGTCCACACACAAGCATGATGTAGAAACCACCTAGGTACCTTGTAGTGTGTTATAGTCAACCCCGTTGGGAAATTGTTGACGTGATGATCCTCTTGTTCTATGTGGACAATTTGTTTTTCATAAAGAATAGAGTATTTGTATTCATAAAAGGGCGTGAACTAGATCGCAAAGTACAAAAAATGAATTCCAGATAAACACATAGATTATGGCTTATCCATGTTAGTATTCATCCATTTGCCTATCTCATCACTATTGTTTCTTCAAAATCTAATACCACTGCAAGTATGAACAAAATAAAGGTGGTAGTAAATATTGTTTATACATATAACAAAGCAAAACATAGTTAATATATAGTAGTTTTGTCATTTGGAACCTCCTCTTCATCATTCAAAGGCACAACCAAAGCATTCAAATCCGAAATTGCAAGCACATCCCTCCTGAGCAAAGTTTCATTAACCAAGTTGAGGCAGAGTTCCACTGAGTAGTCTGAAGCTGGACTTCCCCCAATTGATTCCTCGGAGCTACCACCTTATCTTGAAGCTGACCCACCAGGTCACGATGTTGCACAAGTGTATTCATAACAAATGAAATAGTGGAATTGAGTACATTGACAAGATAATTGTTATCACGGGATTTGTACTTGTGCAAATCCCAACACAAGATCACCAAATCTTGCATAACTACAGGAAATCCTACCATTGTCACCTTAGTAAGAAATCCCCTCATTTTAGTGATGGAGGAGGTCCACCACAGGGGAGGCTTCCGAAGTGACCTCAAGGGATCAAAGTAGCAAGTTTCTTAGCCAAGCCTACCGCCCCCTCTCTTGATCACCTAATGATAAATCCATGTCTATGAAATGGACGAGGTTAAAAGGTATTTGAGTACCCTCCTAGAACAATAACACTTTATAACATTTATATGATCAATTCCAAGTACAAACATGCAATTAAAACCTCATAAGACACCAAATAATGATATTTTTCTATAGTTGGTACAAATTCGCAGCAACACAATAGTTTACAACAACAAGTATAAGTTTATAACAACAACAAATAAAAGAGACCAGAAATGCATCAATTGACAAGGAAAACTTAGCACATATCCAATAGATTAATGTCCAATTGTTCAAAGCAATTTATGGGCATGATATACCACCATTAGATCAATGTATGCAACAAATTTAAGTGTTATCAGGTGGATGTAGAAAACTTTTACAACAACCACAAGTTTACCTTAGTCAAGTTAGTAGATAGCCTAAGAGATTAAGAATAATTTTTGTTTTATCACTTTCACCACAAGAGAGCTTAAATGATTAATGCCTTAGGGCTATGGAGTCTTTATAACAACAATGATATCACTTGGAGATGAAACTAGCAAAGATCTAAGAGGTATGTTTTAAACTCTAAGGTGTTAGCACATTAGGGCTCTAGGGTTTAAAACTCGAGGAGAATGGTTTTGCTAGAGTGCAAGCACTTTTGGGCTCTAACAACCTTTCCTCCCTTCTTAAGTAATTCAACTAGGTCACAATCAAGAGTCTATAATCAAACTCCTAAAGTGATAGCACTTTAGGAGTTTAACCCTACGTAGTATTTTATTCACAAATTTATGGATGAAACTAACCTTGTGAGAGGAGGAAGCACTTATGCTCCTATCTTAGGGTTTTATCAAGCAAGATCTTCAATATGAACAAGTAAAATTTACCATGAACATTTAAAAGCATGAAAAAGTGATTGCATAAATTTACTTACTTCACCAAGATATGACAAAAACAAACCCTAATTGCAGCAACATCATCCAAAAATCAACAAAAGAGCATCCAAACTTGACCTCCAAGAGATAGTGCATGAGTAAACAGAGCTAGTAGCGAAAATTTCAGAAGTAGTCCTCTCACAAAGGTGAGAAGTTGTGATGATAAAATGAGTCTTGGTTAGCCATATTTATATGGCAACCCTAGCCATCCAAGAGACTCGAATGAAAAGTCATGTCTCTTCAAGAGGGGTCAACCCCTTAAATTGTCTTTGCATAAATTCAAAATACAAAATTTACATCAAACGAAACCCTGAAAGGTTGACGTCATGCCCTAAGAGGGTGACCTTGGGATAGAAGAGGTGATATCAAGCTCCAAGATGGATGTCATTTGGCCTCCAAAGGCCAAGTTTCACTCTCTCATGTGCCAAGGTCCATGCTAAGTACCTCCTCCCTTCAACTCATCATGTGAGCCATCAAACCCTAGCTCCTATGTGACATCAAGGGCTAGAAGGGTGACATCTAGGCCTCCAAAGGAAAACGGTCAAGTGGAGGAAGGTACAATATCATCCTTTGGTGATTCAAAGGTGGCTCCAAAGGCAACGTCCTTCATCTTCCATGTGCAATGCTCATCGTCAATGGTGGCCCAGACGTGGGTCTAGCATCCATCCTGTGGGAAAGGTCCTGCAAAGGCAAACAAGTACGCCCTCCAAGGGTCCACAAGTCATATGAATCATGATAAGTAAGAAACATGTAATATGGGAACCACCCAAACATGTGCATCAGACCCCCATTTTCAAATTAAACAAATTCTCAAAGACCTTATAAACTTTTCCAAATTTAGGTATTGGAGGGGTGTCAAGGTGCTTTATTGGGTAGGCCAATCCCCAAGTCAAGGGGTGTTTCCCAAGAATATCCCATATAAGTCATGAAATGAATGTGAGGTGGATTGGGGTAAGACTTCTAGGCATGGGGTTATTGACATACAAGGGTCTATATTGTCTCATTTATGGGTGACTTTATGGAGGGTGTGTTTCCCTTCATCTATGATGCAACATTTTTCCAAGCCCTTTTATTGCCAATAATTCATTATGGTACAGAACATTGAGTACTATGTACAATGAAAAATAAGGAGTAGCACAATGCTACTTGAAGCTAGAAACACACAAAGTGCCATATGCAATGGAAAGTAAGAGACACCACAAAATGTATTTCCTCAACAATCAAAACATTTATTAATTATGTGTTTATTAAGTCCTTGATTCTTATGGAGAAGCGTTTCATTGCTCTCAGGATCTTAGAGCGAGCATATGGAAGGATAATGATTGGATTTTAACTTTTGCTAGCTACAACACCTATGAGCCTTTAGCCCCTTCTTCCCATGAAATGAGGTACAATCCCATCTTGGGGTCAATGAACTCGAAAACCCAAAAGATGAGGAGATGGAGGGGAAGAAGTGTGGAAAATGGTAAGTATGAATGGGAATGGTACAATGACCTTTCAAAGAACTACCCAATAACAACCTTTTTCCCGAGGGTGATCGACTTGTTAGGACACAATGACAACCACCAAGATGAAATTAGGCAAAATGTATAATTTCCAAGAAAACATTCCATAATCAAGAAAGGATTCTTTGCAACATGTTCAAATGCTTCGAATATTAAAGTGACACTTACCATGTCACCATACTTGCTACCTCATGAAGCAAGACCCGTTGTCCTCTAGGACCAAGTTGATGTAGTGGATGTTGCTCTGTTGTTGGTGATGAGTGGTGATCAACATGAACAAGAGGGTTCTTGTGGGCTCTGTTGGTCAATTCGACTCTCGACACTCCATGTCTGCGACCTGTGGGCCTCGAGACATGATCACCTTAGTTACACCTAGATTGAGGGGGTAAAAATAATTAATCTTTATTGGTCCAACAACTCCACTTTATCCATTATCTCATGTTGATTTTCTCTACGTTCTCCATTCTCCATGTCTGTTGGCTTTCGATAACCCATAAATTCTCCAATAAGCAGACACCACCAAAGACTACGAAACTTTCCCACTTCCAAATTCCAAAAATTTTCCCAAAGAGCAAACCAAATAATGAACCCACAAGGAACAAGAGAAAACATAAACAAATCCCAAAATGAAAATACCCAGGTGACTATAGTGAAGAAGAATAAATAACAACAATTTATTGTCCCTAGGTGGATCCCAATTATCATCGATCAATCCATCAATTCACTTTTGGAATTAATAGCAACGTGCCAACCTTGCTAATTCAAAATAATACATGAATCACTTACACTGACTGAGCTTTCCAAGCATGCAATCTTAAATTATCTGTGTTGACTCCCAAACAAGCTAACTAAATCCAATTTGGCCTCTGCACTAATCGGTACCTTGCCCTGTTCTCCACTATCTCCCATGATGGGAACCTTCCATTTGAGTGATGTTTTTGATCTAGGTGGATCTAAGAATGCTAAAAAACTGGTCATCTCACAATCTAATGAAAATGACTCCATTGCGTAGAGATCGACAAGAGATTTCCAACGCAATTTGAACAGGCTCAAACAGATGCCATATGAGAAAGATATGGCCTTTTGAAGTTTTGGAAAAAATGGCAAAAAAAGAACAAAAGGAGATGCCACGTGGCATCACTGGAAGGATGACACGTGGTAGTACAGAAGGGTGTCATTTGGCAGTATGGAAGGCCGATGTGGTATGTACGGTGCTAACATGGCAGGTACGATGGTGATGTGGCATGCCGACAGGGTAGGTGACAGGTGGCATACGATGGTAATGATGTGGACCAATCAGAAGGTGACATCTGACATCTTCCAATTGGCTAGATTGGCTAAGGGTATCAAAATTTATTTGAGGCTCAGCATGAATCGAACCTGAGACCTCTCGGCGAATATTCCAATGACTTTAACCAAACTCCCGAACCAACCGGGCTTTTGTGTGACTTGTAAAGCGTGATGGAATTTATTATATTTAAGTTTTGTTTAATGAAATATGCCAAAGATGGGACAAGGTCCATGGGTTTGACACCATGACCTCCGTCCCAATGCACCAACAGTCTGACCAATGTGCCAACGGAGCATATTTGTTAAGCCTGCCAAACGGACATGTATTAAAGTTTGTTATGCACCAACTCAGGATATAGTGGGTCAGGTGGGGTTTGACCCCCCGACCTCTATTATATAAACCAAGGACCTCACCATTGCACTACATTGGAATTCATGCCAAGAAACACTGCAAGTTTGGTTTCTAATGTTGAATTTTGTGCCATTGTGCATTTTTGGGGAGATATAGAGTGTTTATAGTAAAAAATTCCAGTTTTCCAAGGTGGAGTTGAATATAAAAATCACAACTAAGTTTGTGTTGCAGATCAGAAGGTCATGTTAGAAACAAGTTGAATTTGTTATTGTATCAAGCATTTTGAGCATTAATAGAGCTGACTCTCATTTGGCAGCGGGCCTGGAGACGTAGCCCAAGATAGGTGAACTTCGTTATCAACTTGTGTAAAGTGCCTTGTTATTTTGGTTGTTTCTGTTTCTCTCTATTTCAACATTTTATCTCTGCAAGTTATTATCAGTTAATGAAATTTGGATAAGTAAGGGGATTCACATGTTAATTTACAAATAGTCAAGTCGATCATAAACTTTTCGAATCAAGTTGGATGTTAATGTATGTTTAAGGACTAATTTCACATCTAATGATTTTCATATCAAGTTTGTATCAAGGCCAAGGTTTGACAAGTGTTTGCAAGTGAATGATTTCGAGGTCGAAATGCAAGCGAGGCGAAGGAACGCTTGAGGACTTCAACCCATAAATTTAAAGAGAATTTTGAAAACGAGGAATGGCATCCGAAGGAGGAGAAGATCCTATAATGAGCTTCGAGACTTTGACAAAGGAATTTCTCAGGATGAAGAAAATGGTGGAAGAATTGCACCGTAGGGCTCAAGGAGGAGCTGAAACATTAATAAAAGATGAAGGTGAAGGAGGAGGTGAAGAACCTCTAGAGCCTCCTTCGTCCCCATCATCAACATCATCTTCTTTTGATGAAAGTGAACATTCTTCTCATAATAAGAATCCTTCTAAGAAGTCCTCTCATTCTCATGCTCGTGATTTGTCTTTATTAAAGTTAGATGTAAAATTTGATTTGTCAATTTATGATGGAGAATTGAATGCATAAAAGTTGGACAATTGGATCAAACATATTGAAGTATATTGCAGGGTACAAAAAATCATGGATGACACCGCAAAGATATAGTTGGCTACTCTTCGTTTGGGCGGCACAACTTTGATATGGTGGGAGAGTAAGACACGAAATAATCTCATCCAACAAGGTAAAATAATCTCTTCATGGGATGAATTTACCGTTGCATTAAGAAAACAATTTTATCCATTAACTTATATGAAAACAACAATAATTGATTGGCAACATCTAAGACAAGGAAAAGGGAAAAATGTTCAAGTATATACACAAGAATTCAAGAAAAAAACATTGTCTTTAGGAATTCCATTATACACTCATGAAACTCTTCTGAAATATATTGGTGGTATGTCTTCATATCTTCGACATATTGTATTAATGTTTAATCCTACTAATATTGACAAAGTGTTAATACAATGTACTCATCTTGAAGCTAGCAAGGGAAAGCATGTGTTTGAGAATAAGAAGCCACATAAATTCGAGAAGCAATCAAAGGGAAAAGAGAAGAGTAAGAAGTCAACTACAATGAAGAAATATGAAGATAAGCCTACATGTTCTCACTGCAAGAAGAAAGGACATGAGGAGTGTTGGCACAGGGGCAGACCCAGGGTTCAATGCTTCAACAACATACCAACAAAACCCTAACTACCGACCCTTTCGGCAACACCTGCGAAGCAGATGTAGTCTCACTCGAGGTAGAGGCAGGGGGGTTGCAGGACTCAGGCATCTACAACTGAGATGGGACACATATCTGTGATTATAAATCTTAACAGAGCGCTTAGCCAATAAAATGCATTAGTTCTTAAACCTTATTCACATCGCATGTTAAACCCTTATTACAGATCAACACAGTAATAATCAAGATTAGTCACATCCAATCATTTAACACATAACATCAACTCAGATCTAGCATTCATCATACAAAAGCACTAAGCATCCATAGATCTATCTATCATACATCAAGATCAGTGCACTAAGCAGGTAAATACATAAACAACATAAACATTATTGCACCAAACACATCAACACAGGATATACGTGGCTCACCCCAGTGTGGGGCTACGTCCACCCAATCTTCTTCTTCTTTATTAGTCTTCAAGCCTTCGACATTCTTTTGAATCTATGCACAAAGCCACAGAGCTCAACTTCGCACTGGACAGGTGATATGCGCACGTTGCACTAGATCCACCTTCCTCAAAACTAGGCCAAGGCACAGAGCCAACTCCTCAATAGCACACAGCCTTACATACAATGTCTGTGGACAAAGCAATATACATTCCTTTGCACTAAGCCAAATACAAGTAACTAGTTCGTACATCGCTTAGCTATCTATTTATACATTTACAATGAGGCCTAAACATGGGTAAACCCATGGGCTGACATCCCATACCTGTTACATAAACCCTATTAACCCAAAAAGCCCACAAAACGAGTGAGATCTCGCGATCTTAGCTCCGCCTGGGCGCTCCATCTTCGACTAGCCTGTCAAAGTCCCAAAAATGGTCAAACATGACCAATGTTCTCTCAAAACTTGTTCGAGGGCCAACAAGCCCCCAACACTCACCTATGACTCGTCCCGAGTCACTCAGATCTGGGCAGGGCTGCTTCAAAGGCCTCAAGATTAGCTCGATATGCCTCGACTTGATGCTTCGCCAGCGCCTCTTGCTCAGTGAACTATTGAATTACTTGCTCGATGACAGGCCCTTCCAGGCGTTGTTCTATTGTCGCAACCAATTTGTCTAGCTGTGAGCCTTGTCCTTCAACTTCTTCAAAAATCATGCAGGCTTCATCCTGCACCGGTTGGAGTCTTTGTGTCACTTCCATAACCTTGCCTTGGATAGCAGTAACCTTCTTCTAGACTAGGCATTGCTCCTACGACCTCTTCATCTTCTCAACGACAGTAAGCAACTTCATCTGTGATTGTATAGTGGAGGCCTGCTGCTTCTCCTCCTGGAGCTGTGCTTCCAATTTCTTCAGTTCCGGGTCTTCTGCAAGGCGCTCATATGTTTGCGCACTTAGATCACTTAATTGTTTACACTTTGAGGCCAGTGCCCTGATTCTTTCTACTGCATTCCTGGCATTTTATTCCCTCTAATTGCGCACTTCTTGCGGCTCGACACTGCTTGGATTTCTAGCTCCATTACTCTTGCTTGAAGCTACTGAATGGCCTCAACGAGCTTCCCCACTTGTATCTCGGGTGACTCTTCTTCCTCCTACACCAAGCCCGATACAAAGCGAAGGGCTATAGTCATTGCCTCTTTAACCACAGTCTGCTCTACAAGCAATTGGTCTTTTTATTTTTGCATATTCTCTTTGTCCTCTTTGAACTTCGCTCTAATTTCATCTTTCCCTTGCTGCGCAACTCGAAGTTGCTCTAAGGCCTCTGTGGCCCGCTCTTTTTCTTCTTGGACTCGAAGAAGTCGAGTCTCGGTTTCATATTCTAGCCTTCGTAATTGGGTGGGCTCATCCCCCAATTCTGTAATTTTTGATGACGAAGGTGCAGTAGGCATTGCGTGGCTCAAATAGATATCTTGTTGTATATCCTTGAGCTCCTTCTCTATTCTGTCATACAGTGTTTCTTGCTTCGCTTCATGTCTCTGCAAGAGATCCTCTGAGGTGTCTTCTATAGCTGTGACGATGAGTTGGATATCGTCCACTGTGAGCACATTCTGCGACTGAGGCTTATTGGCTCGGGTCTTCTTCCGTGTTGATGGTTTCTATGGAGAAACCTTTCTTTTCTTCGATGTCTCAACCTCTGTAAGGGGATCCTTTGGTGGTGTCACTTCACCTTTATCTTGCTTGTCTCCTTCTTCCCCTCCTTCCTCTTGGTTTACTTCGTCTCCTCCTCCTCCTGCAGGTGATTCAGGCACAGTTTCCTCTGATGTGTTGTCCTTCTCATCACTTTCTATGTCCTATACTTCCTCCTTCTCCTTTTTCTTCTTTTTCTTTGCGCTTCTCTGTCCATCATACTCAGTCTGGTTGACCAAAGGGCTTCCAATGATGTCATGGTCGAAGAGTTCTGCATCTTCGACCGGTACAAGGAATTCGATTGGTCATTCTTTGGTTATCTCCTCCATATCTTCATCAGTCGACTTATAATAAGACTGCAACTCCTCCTTACTTTCATCCTTGCGCACAGTGATGTAGATGAAGTGTCAGTTTGCGCAGAACTTCACTAGCGACCTGTATTGATGCCAAGTATTTGGGGTCATCTGGGGGAATGATTCAATGGCGCGCTTCAGTTGTAGGTAGTAAGCGTGGAACACCGCATTCAATTTCCACTGCTTCACCATATCACTCGTGTGCCACAAGGTGGAGAACCTTGTGGCCAACGACTCTGATGGCTTGACTTCAGGGAAAGATACTCCTTCCAGCATTTCCCAGGCGGCAAATGTGATTATTACCAATAGCCAACTAAAGTGAAACTCATACCCTTGGTCTTGCGCTTTGCGACAGTCCTTTTCCAACTCGTTGACGAGGTAGCTCGCCCAGTTCATCTACATTCCTTCAACACACTTCCCTGCGAGGTCAACTACCAATCCTGTGACTTGTGTCAGCCGGTTATTTCTGAAAAGCTTGCATTCTATAAGCTGACAAGCTAGGCGCACTGCACCATCCTGGATGGAGGCTATCTTGTAGCCTCGCTTCCCCTTCTCTACATCACCATAGGCTTCCTTTATACGCTGGGCCAAGGAGCGATCTGACATCTTCCCTGGGTAGAATTGGTGAGGGTCTGGTCCTTACATGCTCAATCCAATGATCAAGCGGATCAACGTCAGATCCACAATCACATGCCTATCAAGGCACATATACCCTCCATGGTAGCACGACAGGAGGAGTTTAACGCAAGCGTTAACCTCATGATGTCGGTCGAAGTGGGGGATCTTCATCACATTCAAGATTGTCGATCTCACGATCTCCTTAATCCATGGTTGGGGAACTATCTTGGGCTTCTTCTCAGTCGTCTTCATCAGGTACCTATGCGGCGTGAGCATCGCATAGTTCTTCTAGTCTCCAAGGTTGAAGTCGTTGATCTTGAGAGCTGGGATCAGTCCCAACTGAGGTCTTATTGCGCGTATCCTCTTCGGGAGGTACGCAGTGATCAATGTGTATTCGAAATCACGCAGGACACTGTCGCAGTTAACCGCGCCAACCAGAGGCGGGATGTAGTCAAGCAAGACCGACGAGATCTGCTTCATGTTAGCTAGATCATCGTGGTGTTTGCTTCGTTTCTCAGCAGCGCGGCCAGAACGTCGCCTAGTCGATGGGGATGCTTGCAATCCTCCAGTCAACGATGCATGTATTCCTACAGACATGACTTTCTCAGTCATGAGGTTGACAAGTATCTCTTCCACAGACTTCTCTACTGCACTACGCTCGCCCGACATTCACACTTGTAATAAAATAACTTGGGTAGGGGGATGGACAATCAAGGTAATCAAATGAATCACAAGGTCTAAACAACACAACGCGGTATGCAATCAATTCTCTATTAGCTCAGATATCTCAGTTTGCAAAAAGTGGTCCCGACGTAGTGCCCAACGGGTTAAATAAGCAACGTCGTAACAAATTCCTCCAATGGGTAGGAATTCCTCAATGAATATGAATCCCTCTGTTATGATGCGGTCTCAATGGTCCAGTGGCGATCTTTCCGTCAATAACTGCATTTCTAGCCATTCTGAGGCATCATTATAACGGTCGAGATGCCTTCAACGGTCATATAGCTTCATCGTGGTGAAGTCCCATTATTCATGGTTTTGTTATTCCAGCGAGGTTCAAGTTCTGCAAGCCTGCCTTTTGTGAAGTCTTCTCCAGAAATTCCTGTAGTTTTTCTAGCTTTGCTTTCTTTTTACTGAGATTTCTTGCTTTTTTTCCTGTGATTCCTTTCCATTCTTATTCTTACTTTCTCTTAGCGTAGTAACTTCGCACTGCTGATGTTCTTTCAAAGGGTTCAAATGTAATACCTCTTTTCTTACTATCTCCAGGGTGGATGTACTTCTTTCCTGCGTGAACAGACTCTTTAAGCCTTCTTGTGTTCTTTCAACTTCGACAACTACTTCTCTTGCCCTCTATTGCTTCTACTAATCCTCTTGTTCTTCTATTAGTCGCTCTATCTTTCTAGCCATGAAGTCCCTTAATTCTTGTTTTTTTGTTCTGTAGCCTCTTCCTCTGCTTTCCTTCTGATTTGATCCTTTTCAATCCAGGTCTTTCCTAACCAAAGTGAAAAATGGTCGCTTTTCTCAACGAACTTAATGACTTCAAATTCTTCTTCAGTTGATGCTTCATGGGAAATCATAGGCACATTAGTAACTCTTCCACATAGGGTTATCATATTTCCTTTTAACAATCATATCCTTCCCAATGAAGGAACCATAGCAGGCTTTCCCAAAATTTCCC
The DNA here is from genome assembly GCA_000966675.3 of Picea glauca. NCBI lineage: Eukaryota > Viridiplantae > Streptophyta > Pinopsida > Pinales > Pinaceae > Picea > Picea glauca. Next base: position 18,913 of record JZKD02S1666758.1, read on the forward strand.
AGGTGCTTTCTGGCATGATATTCACCTGTGTTTCCTCATTCAAGACATAGTGTATGTCGAAGTCTCCTATTCTTGTTTCTATGCACTATTTTCTTCCAAGATCTCTAGTAAATTGAAGTCTCTACGATAATCCATTTCTTCTTTTAACTGTAATAACGTAGTCTCTGATTCTTTCTGGTTTTCTAACATATCCTTAGACTTTTGACCTTCTTTATAGTTTTCTTGTCTTAGTTTCATCTTTTAAACTTTAGCAATCATTCTTGGGCAATCCTTAACCTCATGACCAATAGCTTTACAACAAAGACAAATAGGAGCTATACCAGGGCATTCCTTAGCAAGATGTCTCGGCCTTCTGCAATTATAACACAGTGTCAATCCTCTCTTCCTGTTAAATGATCCCCAACCTTTCATGTATTGCGCACTGGGATCACAGTGATGGACCTGCAATCTGCAAAAATGCTTTCTAGGTTCCTGCATCCACTTGTTAGTCCAAAAATTCTTTCTATGCATAGGAATAATATATCTTTCACTATCTTTATCAGATTTATTTAGATCGACTCTTTCTTCTAACTATGCCCTAGTTTTCAGACTAGGACAAAATCTATCAAACATACCTAGATTCATACTTCCGAAGTAAAAAATTCCACTTATCTTACCTTTACCAGAGCACAAAGCTTTAAGATCTTACCTCTTTTCTTCAAATCGGTTCCTTTCTTAGCACAAAGATTCGCAAGTCAAGTAGAATATTGCGCACTGCAGTAACAGATCTACGCACAAAGCTTTCTCTTTTCTTCAGTTCCCAACAATCATAGTTTCAGGTCCCGTCAACGGAACCATTTGTTGGCATAGGGGCAGACCCAGGGTTCAACACTTCAACAACGCACCAACAAAATCCTAACTACCAACCCTTTTGGAAACACCTATGAAGTAGATGAAGTCTCACCCGAGGTAGAGGCAGGGGGGGGAGGTTGCAGGACTCGGGCGTATACAACCGAGATGGGACACAGATATGTGATTATAACTCTTAACAAAGTGCCGAGCCAAAAACATGCATTAGTTCTTAAACCTTATTCACATGGCAGGTTAAACCCTTATTACAGATCAACATAGTAATAATCAAGATTAAGCACATCCAATCATTTAGCATATAACATCAAAGCACATCTAGCTTTCATCATACAAAATCACTAAGCATCCATAGATCTATCTATCATACATTAGGATCAGTGCACTAAGCAGGTAAATACATAAACAACATAAACATTATTGCACCAAACACAGGAAATACGTGGTTCACCCCAGTGTGGGGCTACGCCCACCAACTCTTCTTCTTCTTTATTAGTCTTCAAGCCTTCTACATTATTCTGCTCCATGCACAAATCCACAGAGATCAACTTCACACTTGACAGGTGATCTGTGCACGATGCACTAGATCCACCTTCCTCAAAACTAGGTCAAGGCATAGAGCCAACTCCTTGATATCACAAAGACTTACATACAATGTCTATGCACAAAGCAACTTACATTCCCTTGCACTAAGCCAAATACAAGTAACCAGTTCTTACATCTCTTAGATATCTATTTATACACTTACAATGAGGCCTAAACATGGGTAAACCCATGGGACGATATCCCATACCCATTACATAAACCCTAATAACCCAAAAAGATCACAAAACGAGTGAGATCCCGCGATCTCAGCTCCGCGTGGGCACTCCATCTTCGACCAGCCTGTCGAAGTCCCAAAAATGGTCAAACACAACCAATGTTCTCTCAAAACTTGGTCGAGGGCCAACAAGGAGGAAAAGTGTTGGAAGTTGCATCCAGAGATGCTACCAAAGGAGTTTCAGAACAAGGAAAAACAAAAGACTGTTGCAAGAGCTCAACAAGATATGGAATCAAATTTAAGAGATGAAACTAAAATCACAACAATGGGAAGTAAAGGTATATGCTAGTTCTAGTTCTTCAGTTCAATCTTCTAAATTGGAAAGTGTTCTTAATCAAAAGAAATAGAGTGAGATTTTTCATATAAGGGCTATAATGAAGCATACAAAGATAGATACTTCGTTTGATAGTGGATCTCAAGTTAATTTAATTTATGAAGCAATTCTTAAGAAGTTGGGTTTAAAGACCACACCTCATGTGAAACCATATCCATTGGGTTGGGTGTGTGAGGATAATAAGTTGCAAATAACTAAACAATGTAAAATTAAATTTGCAATTACTTCCAAGTTTCTTGATGAGGTTGAGTTGGACATCGTTCCACTTGACATTTGAGGTATTTTCTTAAGTATTCCATATGATAGGAAATCCATATTTTATCATGAAGAGAACAAGTATCACCTCTTCAAAGATGGGATTGAATATAGTGTTAGATCTCACCATATTAAAACTAATGTTTCGTTAGTGAGAACAAGATAAATGAAGAGACTTGTAAATGCTAGTAAATCTTTTGTTCTCATGATGATGAAGCAAAAAGAGAAAGATTTATCAGATGCTTTTTCATGTTGTGATCCAAGTCATAAGCAAGAATTGGTAAAGATTATTTCTAACTATGATGAGCTATTTCAAAAACCTACAAGGTTACCTCCCAACAGGGGAGTTGAACATAAAAATTATTTGCAGTAGGATGGTCCTCTTATTAATATTGGTATGTACAGGTCATTAGTGATGGAGAGTGCAGAGATAAAGAAACAAGTTCAAGAGTTGCTCAATAAGGGAATCATAAGGCCAAGTTCCTCTCCATGTGGATCTCCTATTGTGTTGGTTCCATAGAAAGGCGGTACATGGAGGATGTGTTTTGAATTTTGGGCACTAAACAAGAGCATAGTAAAGAACCGATATCCTCTTCCTAAAATTGATGATTTAATGGATTAGTTGAAAAATGTTGTCTATTTCACTAAGTTATATTTGAGAAGTGGTTACCATCAAATTAGAATTGCACAAAGTGATGTGTGGAAAATTGTTTTCAAGACAAAACATGGATTGTTTGAATGGTTGGTTATTCCATTTGGCTTATGCAATGGACCTTTGACATTTATGAGGGTAATGAACAATGAATACATTCCTTTTATAAATGATTTTTTCATTGTCTACTTAGAGTATATTTAGGTCTTTAGTCGAACATGGGAAGATCATGTAATGCATCTTGGGAAAGTATTTGAACTTTTGAAAAGGGAGAAGTTGTATGTAAAAATGTCTAAATGTGAATTTGGAAAAACCTCTCTAATGTACTTGGGTTATATTGTAGGGAATTGTCAGTTGAAGATAGCTCCCTCTAAGGTGGAAGTCATCATGAATTGGCCCAAGCAAAACATTGCCATATAAGTCAGGAGCTTCTTAGGGGCAGTAAAGTACTAGATAAAATTTATAGCTAATTTCTCTTTCATTGTAGCTCCTTTGCATGTATTAACAAGTGTGAATTAGGTATTTCAATGGGGAGGCAAGAAACACAAATCCTTAGAGACATTGAAATAGAAAATAAGTACTACACCAATTTTGGCTCAGTCGGATTTGCAACAACCATTTGAAATACAAACCGATGCAAGTCAATATGCCATGGGAGCAGTCTTGATGCAATGAGGTAAACCTAATTGTTACCATTTTGAAACTTTTACTCAAGAAGTGATTAACTATACAACTTATGATAAGGAACTGTATGATTTGGTACAAAGTGTTAAACAGTGGAAGCATTACTTAATGGGGAAGGAAATAATAATTCACATAGATCATCAACCGTTACAAAATTTTCAACCACAAACCAAGCTACAACAATAACGAAACTTTAGATGGATGAGTTTATTACAACAATTTGATTTGGTAATTAAGTATAAGAAGGGCATTCTTAACAAGGTTGCAGATATGTTATCAAGAACAATAATCAATGCATCTACAATACTAAAGCATAATTCTTTAGCTCATGAATGTTTTGTTGAACAATATGCTAGAGACGATGGCTTTAAAGATGTGTATGAAGATCTAACTCATGGCAATCAAAATGAAGAATTGGATTATCATGTGCATGAGAATTTATTGTATCATCTTGGAAAGTTTTGTATACCTAGGAATGAAAGAGAAAATGTAATCAAGGAAGCCCATACATCTCTCATTTATGGTCACTTCAGAGTAGGAAATACGGTAGCACAGTTGCAAAGATATTGTTATTGGCCACAAATGAATGAAACAATTTCCAAGTATGTAAAAGGTTGTGTTTTGTGTGCCACAAGTAAGACTAGCAACAAAAATTGGGGTTATATACACCACTTCCAGTACCTTCTCAACCATGGGAAAGTGTGTCCATGGATTTTGTGGGGGGTTTGCTGATGTCAAAAATAGGTCATGATTACTTGTATATCGTGGTGGATAGGCTCAGTAAGATGTGTATCTCAATGCCTTGTAAGAAACGAGTCACAACTGAACAAACAACATAATTGTTCTTTAATAATGTTTGGGTTCATTTTGGGCTTCCTTGTATTTGATCGAGATTCTCGATTCTTAGGGAAGTTTTGGTCTAGTTTGTGGGAGTTGATGGACACTAAGTTACAGATGGAAAGACATAGGTGGTGAACATTGCAGTGGTAAATTTTCTTCGAGGGTATTGCAGTAAACATCCTAAGTTGTGGGATGAACAATTACATTATGTACAACATGCCTATACTCGTGCAATGCATTCTTCTACTCAGAGATGTCATTTTAATACATGTTTGGGATACTTTCCTAAATCACCTATGGATTTTTCTTTTGGGGAATCAAGTAAAGTGGATTGACAAGATATTGTCGATAAAGCTAAGAGGTTCATTCAAAGGATCCAATAGGTACATCAGGAAGTATAGGAACAAATGGAGAAGAGTCAAGCCAAGTACAAGGAAAGACATGAAAAGCATCGCGTTGATCATCAGTTCCAAGTTGGTGATTATGTGTGGTGACATATCAGCAAAGACATAATGAAGAGTGAAGGTAAAAATCTCAAACCAATCAGGTATGGTCCATTTGAGATTTTGGAGAAGATTGGTATTAATGATTTCTGTTTAGATTTTCCATCTTATATGCAAATGTATTCAACGGTGAATGTTGAGAGTTTGAAACTTCCTAAGTCTCCTATGATTATGGATAAAGATGAAGGTGTTCAATTTCCGACAGTTGATTATTTTTCCCTTGAGTATTTAGACGATTTGCAGGAAGATATTATCCTTGACAAAAGAATCAAGACTTTAGGACGAGGTGATGTGGAGTATCTTCGAGTTGTTATTAAATGGGTACATCCAAGAAAATAAATATGGATAGAGATCAGGAAAGTGAGGGAGCTTTATCATCACTTAGTTTTTGAGTAATCCAAACTTTTGGTGGTCCAAAAGGCTTCCAGTGGGGAGGAATGATCTAGGTGGATCTAAGAACACTAAAAATTTGATCGCCTCAAAATATAATGAAAATGCCTCCATTACATAGTTCTCGTCGAGAGGTTTCCAATGCAATTTGAACGGGCTCAAACAGACGTCATATGAGAAAGATATGGCCATCTTAAGTTTGGAAAAAATGACAAAAAAGGGACAAAAGGAGATGCCACGTGGCATCACTGAAAGGATGACACGTGGAAATACAGAAGGTTGATAGTTGGAACTATGAAAGGATGACGTGGAAGGTATGACGGTGATGTGGCATGTTGATAGAGCAAGTGATAGGTGTTGTACGGTGGCAATGATGTAGACCAATCAGAAGGCGACATGTGGCACCTTCTGATTGGTTAGATTAGATAAGGGTATAAAAATTTGTTTGAGGCTCGGCACTGATCCAATTCGAGACCTCTTGATGGATATTCCAATGACTTTAACCAAATGCTCGAACCAATTGGGCTATCGTGTCACTTGTAAAGCATGATGGAATTTATTATATTTAAGTTGTCTTTAATGAAATATGCCAAAGGGGGGGAGAGGCTAGTGGGTTCGACCCCGCGACCTCCACCTCAATGCGCCAAAAAATCATATTTGTTAATCCCACCAAATGAACATGTATTAAAGTTTGTAACGTGCCAACCCTGAATATAGCGGGTTGAGTGGGGTTCAACCCCCTGACCTTCGCTATATAAACCAAGCACCTCAACATTGCACTACATTGGAATATGTGCCAAGAAACTCTGCAAGTTTGATTTGTAATGTTGAATTTTGTGCCATTGTGCATTTTTGGGGAGATATAGAGTGTTTATAGTCAAAAGTTTCAGTTTTCTGAGGCGAAGCTGAATATGACAGTCACAATTGAGTTTGTGCAACATATCATAAGGCCATGTTAGAAACAAGTTGAAGTTGTTATTGTATCAAGCATTTTGATCATTAATAGAGCGATCTCTCATTTGGAAGTGGGCTCGAAGACGTAGCCCAATATGGGTGAACTCCATTATCAACTTGTGTAAAGTGCCTTGTTATTTTGTTGTTTCTATTTCTCTCTATTTAAACATTTTATTTCTGCAAGTTATTATCAGTTAATGAAATTTGGATAAGTAAGGGGATTCACACGTTAATTTGCAGATAGTCAAGACGATCATAAATTTTTCGAATTAGGTTGGATGTTAATGTATGTTTAAGGAATAATGTGACATCTAAGTATTTTTGGATCGGTTTTCCTCGAGCGAGGAGAAATTAACCTTTTCCCCCGTACAATCTCCATTTGGTGAATCCAGTACCCATGAGCCATACTTCATCTCATGCTCATCTTCGTCATTAGTTGTTGAAGCTCATTAGAGGCTAGGACAAGATGACTCATGCTCCATATAACGACGAGCATGACTCCACACGTAACCTTGCATGCAACCCAAGAGCCTATGTTAACCCCGCAGGCTCCATCCTGAATCCAAGAGATTCTCATTAAGGAGAGGGATTAAACATTCCTCCTCGTTGATCCACGAGGAACTAGGGCCTAATCCAATAGATTTGTTGGCCATTTCATTGACTAATTTGTTATTTTATTGGATAAAATGGAAAATTTGAGGAGAGAGAGAGAGGATAAATTGATTCCGATACGTCCAATAAGGATCTTCGGACCAACATCGTTTGGATCATAACCTATCACAAAATACCTTATGGTATTTTTTGAATCACTCACAATATTCAAATGGAAGATTTGTCATTGTCTGGATATGTGAATCCCTTAATAAACCGCATATGCCTCATCTTTATTATTCGAGGAGATCTCAAGGTTCCAATAAAATTCAACTTCTTGATTTCCTCTGGGGCCATAAAGCACCCCTCGTACGTGCCTCCTTTGGTTTTCCTTTAGAATCTCCATCAAAACAAATAATATGACATGGTTGAGAGATCAACCAAGAGTCAAATTCAGAGGGTGAAATTCGAAGCTGCCAGAATTATCTTTGGGAGATCTTACTCCTAACAATATAACTTAAATTTAATTTGCTCACCCATAATTGCTCCCTCAATATCTAATCTTTGTGGAAACCCTACTATGATCCTCTTGGAATTTAAATATTCTACCATCTATTATAAGGTGAGAGAGACCACTGAATGTGGATTAGGAGTATGATTCCTGAATATGGCATGATTTCTTGCTAACCATATTTCCAGCAAACATATTTTGGGGACCCCCTCCAAGCTCTTTTAAAAAGAGGCTTGCCTCTAAATGTACCACAATAAAAAGAACCCCATTTTCCCAACATGGTATTGAGTGTGGCACGCAATGAAACTCGATGAAGAACTTTAGAATAAACTATCTTCCATACATGTTTGGAGAACTCACAATATAGAAATAAATGTTTAGAGGTTTCCATATTTTTTCGACACAAAGGACAACGAAAAGGGCCCATCCCCTTTTACAAAGATTCTCCCCAGTGATATTTTTACCATGCACTAGGATCCAACAAAAGATGTTTATTTTTAGTATCCCACCATTATACTAGATGTTGCAAACATTTGATCTTTCCAAAAGGTTTCTCTATTGAAGCAAAGCAACATAACCTCCCTTAATCGAATAGCCAACTGCTCCCTATCCTCTACTCTCCATATTATACAAATGAACCCTAGTTGCCCCTTGAAATTTTAGCAAAAAGGATGAGACCAGACCATTAACATGGTTAGCAATTCCTCCCAAATTCCAACCCATCCACACTCCATTAAGATCCTAGATAGAAATATCAAACAAAGAGTACTTATTATAATTCTCTAGCCATATTCTAGGAGGGGAGAGGGAGAGGTTCTAAATTAAAGGAGGCTTTCCCACAATACTATCTTGTCAAATTTTAATACTCCTTCCATTTCCCGGAATCCAAGTGAGAGAGATTTGAAAGTGTGGAAGAGAGAACTGAAGGATTTTCCAAATGGGTGAACCAGGCTGAGATGGAGGGGGGAAATCCATACATCTTCGTCTATCCCCCGAGAAGTATTTCTTAAGAAGGGCCCTTTTTCACCATCCGTGTTCTCCTGAAACCAACCTCCACAATATTTTTGAACCAAGAGTAATATTTACCAATCTAGGATCCCGAACACCAAGACCACCATGTTCCAATGGAGATCTTACCAAAGACCAATTTACAATATGGAATCATTTCATATTTGTTTTTCCTCCTTTCCAAAGAAACTTACAAATTTATTGTGATAGAGATTTTTGACACCTGCAGGAGACAATAAACAGGAAAATTGAAATATAGGGAGCATTGAGAGAGAAAACTTAACCAACACTAGCCTTCCTCTTAGATTCAACCATAATACCCCCCATAACTCAAATTTTTCTTTGATTTTATGCAATATGATTTGATAAGCATTCATAGGGAGCTATTGCAAGCAAATTGACATTCTCGAGTATTTAAAGGATTTCCAACTTGCCATGAAAGGGGATTGAAAAATATTTTCTATGGCCATTAGGGAGTGAGCACTTACATTCTAGGCATACAGATCACTTTTATTTTTATTGATTAACCCACATGAACCCTAAGTGAACTTGTCTAAAATACTTTTGAATCTTCTAGCTAAAATTATTGATGGCCCCCAAAGAAGAAAAGTATCATCCACATATTGCGAGTGATTAACTCTTTTGACCCCTCTTGCAATTTGAAGACCAATGATTTCTCTTGTGCTTCTTTCCCATTCCAGTCTTTTGTTCATTGCTTCGCCCATTATAACATGCAATAAGGAGGATAGGGGGAACAATTGATGAAGGACCCTAGACGCTTTAAAGAAAGTTGTTGGATGACCATTAATTAGGGGAGCAATCCAGGGATTGTTGATACAAGAGTCAATCCATGCTATAAAGTCTTGATTGAATCCAAATTTATTTAAGACTTCTTTAAGGAATTTATGACTGACCCTATCAAAAGAATTGGACATATCAATTTTGACAATCATACCTTTTTCCCCTCTCAACTTGCTAGAGTGTTTGACTTGTTGCACCAGAATAATATTATCCCAAATTTTCCTTTTTTGCACAAAGCCTCCTTGATTTGGAAGTATAAGCCTCCCTAGGATAGGTTTAATCCTATTTTCAATTATGTTTTCCATGATCTTGTATGAAACATTACATAAAGAGATGGGTCAAAATCTGTCAAAAGAAGAAGCATTCTTGTCTTTTGGAATTAATGCCAAGAAGATCGAATTAGTGGCACCTCCCATTCTAGCAGATTTGTGAACATATTGAATCATTCGAACCAGATCAAACATGATGATAGACCAACACCTTTTATATAAATGGGTTGTAAATCTATCTATCCTTGATGCTTTATCAAGATTAAACTTATTTAGAGCAGCCAAAATTTCCTCCTCTTTTACCAACTTATCCAATTCCATATTGTCTTATTTTGTAAACAACAAAGGAGTGTAAGAAATAAATTGCTCACATAAATCCATATTCATTTATCCACTCTCCGAGTAAATAATTTTAAAATGCGTTGACACAACCTTTTTAATATGTTCCATTGAGGATAACACCTCTGCCCTTGAGTATTGATTTCCTATACCCTGTTTCTCCATTGTATTGCTTTCGCTTGCTTACGAAAGAAATTGGTATTTTTATCCCCAAATTGGAGCCACAAACTTATAGATTTGAACCTCTACATTTACTGCTCCCTTTTTAGGGACGTTAGATAATTTTGATAAACAATCTGTTCTTCCTAAAAGAGGACAAGGGAAACTTCATATTTCTCAATCCTTTCCTTATAACCTCTAGCTGTTGCTTATTATCCATTACTTCTACTACTAGAGAGTGGAATTTTTCTTTTGCTCATAATTTAAGAGAAACCTTAGTTGCTTTAAGTTTTTGTTCCCAAATATAGACAATGGAACCTATGATCCATTGACTCTATATGTGAGAGACCAGAGGAAAAAAGGCTCGATCTTCCATCCATAAAGGATTGAATAAAAAAGGGATAGGGCCCAAATTATGTTCCTTCCAGATACTCAGGGAGATTAGGTGATGATCAGAGAAAGCCTAAGGGAGGATAACTAAAGAGATTGTCCCAGGGTTTTCCATAAAGGAGATATACACTAAGCAGTGGTCGATTCTTGCAACAATATGACCCGGGCCAACTCTTCTACATTTCCAAGTAAATTTACCTTTATTGGGTTGAATATCCATCAAATGAAAGAGGGAGATGATATCCTCCATATTTTCCCTGAATGAATCCCAAACAATGGGTCCATATTTTCTCCTTTTAATGAAGAGTGGTGTTGAAGAAACCAATGATAGTACAATTATGCCCAAATCCTAACTCCCACAACTCTAATAATGTATCCCAACATTCTAATTTTTCTCTACAATTATTTGGGAAATAAATATTAAATAGATGAATCAACATACATGTGGGTAGGCGCCAAAACCTGACCATGACCTAGTGTGCTACTACAAAACTCCTTTCCAACTAAAAGAGATCTGTGTTCCAAAGAATGCATAGACCCCCCAAATCTCCCCTTACACTTATTGCTACACCACTGTTTTTTTTCCAAGATTGGCTTAATTCTTGAAGGACAATAGTGTCCCTCATTTTTGTCTCCTAGATCAAAAGGATTTGGATTTCTCCACTCTAATATTTTTTCCAACTGCTTCTCTCTTTTCTTTACTCCCCAAACCTCTGCAATTCTAGGAGACTAATTTCATTATTTCCCCGTGGGTTTGTTTTCCACCCCTTTTGAGGGTTGAGAACTAATCTGGACTACCCCTTTTGAAGTATGGGAATTTCCTTGAGATTTCCCACCCTTCGCATCTTTTTTGAAAGTTACATCTAAGGTGGTTTGAATTTTGAGCTCCTTGTCTTGATTAACTGCCTCCTCCCTTTTGTTTCAATTGGATCGATGCCCCATTTTCCTAGTTGTTGTGCTTTGTGAGACTTCCTGCTCAGACTCGTCCCCAAAGTCCTCTTGACTCCCTTCCTCAAGAATAATTGTAATTCCTGACTTTAGTCTTGAATGTTTTTGTCCTGGAGTGGGATCCCCTCTCCTGAGAGATGGGATGGATTGCGTCTTTGGAGGGGGCTAGCTCTCCTCAACATCATGCATGTTATTGTCTTTTGTTTTGATACCCATCTCATGAGATTCTCCTATTTCTACCTATATTTCCACCACCTTCATACATGTTCCTACTACTCTCATCCTCACTACCCCCCCCGGACAACAAATCCTAGGGATTTAGAGGGATTAGGGATTGAAGAAGGATCAACTCCTTGAGTTTTTTTTGGATATTGAAGAGATTGCTTCCCCGAGGCCTTCTTTCTTTTTAGTTGTTGTCATTACTCCTTTTCACCTTTGATAGGAAGATCAAGATTTATTTTGGAATATTTCTTTGCAAAATGCCCATATTCATGACATGGTTTACCTTTGAACGAGAGTTGTTCATAGTCTACCTGTTGGATGTACGTCCATTTGTTTAGGGTTAATTGAATATCCCCAGGAAAACTCTTTTCCAAATCCACCTCCACACAGATCTGGGCACACACTTGGATAACTTCTCATGGTTCACGCGATCAATGAATGTATCCAATGTATCTCCAATGCTTCGTAGGTTTTCATCATTCCACCAATGTAAAGGGAGAAAGGGAAGACGAACCCAGACTGGGACTATTGAGGAAATATTATTTTCAGGACTAAATTCAAGAGTCCACTTATTCAAATACATATCCCTTGTTTCCATAAAATGGGGACCACTTCAGAAGATGAGATCCTGTTCCACCTTATTTTCAAGCAGAAACATAATAAAACCCTTACCGCAGAAAGCTAAAGACATTTTCCCGCTAGATATGGGTTTTCTAGTTTTTATCAACCCATAAAGTCATATATCATGGGGACATCCATATCCCAATGAACTGGTCGATCAACCCATTCTCAACAAGCCTCAGGGCAAATTTCCTAGAGGTCATCATATTCACAGGGACCTTCAGGATCTCATCAATCTTCTTGAAAAAATGTGAAGGAAAGGATTTAGAAGACTTACTGTAAGATTCCACCAAGGATTGAAATTTTGCGATGTTAGTTGGAGTAGGAAGAGGCGGAGGGGGTGGATCCCCCCCTCCCAAACCAGAGGCCATGGATCAAACAACCGCAATCAAAAACCTATATTCACGAGGAAACCTTAGCAAAGCGTTAGGTCAAAGCATTTAATGTTCTATGTGGACAATTGATCTCATATGTACTAATGGTTTTCAACATTGATTATGTTGTACCTGTTATCCAAAAATGTTTTGTGATGTAAATTGATGACCGTTTATGTATATATCACCACTTGCATGTTCTATCCCTATGTCTCATTTTGGTTAGCCATCGAGAGATTTATTAGAACATTTTAAGAGCTCCATTATAAATGTGATTTTCATTGCATCGGGGTTGATTTGATGATGAATGCGTATTTAGTGACCTCTTTTAGCACATCCTCCCATTATACATCCATTAATGATTACACAGTCAGAGAATCCATTAATAATTTAGGTTTACATCATCATGAATTAAAATTGCCAATCAACATTTCAAGATTTCAAATTATAGTCAATCAAAATCAAATTGACTCCTAACCCACAACTAGACTTCATGTAAAAATGTTAAATAAATAATCTTGTACAACTATCTTTTGAAGATGATCCCAAATCATAATTAACGAAAGTGAACAAGATTTTTTTTTTGTAAGTTAGATTGATGCTACCTTAAAAAATCAGAGTTCAAAATACATATATGTTGACATGGTGCAAGACCTGCCATGACTGGAAACCAGAGTTTGCACCAGGTCTCAAAATATCTTAAAAGACTGCCTCGAAGGCCTAATAAGAGTCTGGTGATGAATTTATATTTACAAAACATAACATATTCCAAAACATGTTTGTTGGTTACTAGAACTAAAGACCACTGAGAATTCAAAATGATCCCGATAATCACTAAGTGTGAAAACATGCAATAGACTGCAACCATGATAGATAAAGAAAACTAAACTACAAACTGACCGCTTCCTTCTTCACCTCTGCGGGGGAGTTTTCCAATAGAAGTACATGCACATTGACAATGAAAAACCAGACATGGATTATAAGAGGTCTGACCTGAGAGAGAATCTAGAAGGTCGGCAAGCTTTCCGTCCATTTGCTCCTCGCGAAAATTTTGCTTCACTATGTCCCTGTGAAGCTCAAAAATAAGTTGTAACTGCTCATCTGAGAAGTGCCTTGGAGATGGCATCACCACTAACCTACCAGAATCTCACCTAAGAACCTATGAACTACTGGTTGTGGCATTATGGCTATGCGTATCAAAAGAAACTGCATTGGGTGATCATTCTATTGCAGACGAAGGGGAGGTTGGTGGGTTAGCTTGTAGAGGTTCAAAGGAAATTTCTTCCTCCACCAAAGTGCCAAGAGCCAAACTATGATATACTTTTTGGCTCGTAGCTGGAGAGAAAGAAAGCAGAGAGGATTCTGAGACGCTAGACGAGGGGAGAGGAGAAGGACGATGAACATAAGGGCTATGAAGAGCCCCTGAGCCCCGGTTGGGTCTGCCTCTTTCCCGAGGCATCAAAAAAATGAAAGGGACAAGGAACCAAAGAGAAAAGGCAGAGGAGGAAGAGACTAATAGGGAAGAGGAGACATGGGAGAAAAATTCAATAACCATAGTAGCAATTTTCCATGTGAGAACACAAATGAAAAAGGAAGAAACTTAGAGTTGAGCTATAATGACCATGGTGAGATTCGAGGCCATTAAAGCCTTCATTCTGCGTCCATAAATGTTCTTCTCCATTGTTGTACCAATCCCAAGCCTACTCTTCTACAACAAGACCAATGCCTTAATGTTGTGCATGGGAGCTAGAGTGCGGGAGGGACGTCTGCATTAATGTAGCATTTTGGGCAAGAGGTTAGGCGTGTAAAGGGGACACTGACGTCCAAGTGTCACCCCATCTAGGGATGAAAGTGAACAAGATTACCCAACTCCAAATATTCAATAAATGTGAATAATGATTTTACTCTAAATAATATTATGATTTTTGTTTGTTTGTTTAATAACGTTGAACATTTACACATGAATAACATGCCTACTACATGATAAACTTTGTAAAATTGAAACAGATTGTTTTAGAACACTTTTGAATATCACTTCATCCAATATTTTTGGCATAGATTCATCTTGATCTATTGATTAATGAAAGTGAACAAAACTACCCAACTCCAAATATTCAATAAAGGTGAAAATGATTTTACTCTAAATAATATCAAGAAAACATATTATTTAATAACCTTGAACATTTACACATGAATAACATGTCTACTACATGATAGACTAAAACTACTTGTAAAATTCAAACATGTTGTTTTATAATAGTTTTGAATATCACTTCATCCAATATTTTTGGCATAGATCCATCTTTGATCTATTTGTTCGTTGTTTGTTGAAATGCATCACCACTTGGGTAGAGGTATTTCTATGTTAAGTCATTATCAATTTCATTTTTTTTTTATGTTAAATATGGGTTGTGATTACTAACTTTATTGATTTATTTCCATCCATAAGTGAAGCTATAGTCGACTTGCTAACCCCATTCCAATCTAACTTCTTTTTTCTTGCATAAGTGGAACTACGGTTGACTTGCTAGCCCCATTCCAATCTAATTTTTACTCAATGCATTAATATTGAAAATATCTTAAAATTAACTCCTTGAGTTGTTTCAAACAATTTAAAATGGTGCAAGGCACAATGTGAGAACTAATTATGCCCCTTCTAAAATTCAAGTAAATTCAAAATTAAATCGTTTTTAGTAATCAATAAGACAAAAGAGAAAACATCTACATTTTATTACTTCACATTGCAAATTAATTTTAGTAATTAACAAAACCAAAAATAAAACATCTACATTTTATTACACTATTACACTACCACTTCTGATTATTGAATAAGAAAAAATGTTAACATAAACTAACATGAATTCTACCATATCAAACCTAGGTACAAACAACATGCTCAAACTTCATTACCTCAACATAGGAAGGGAAATATTGCTTTCTAGCGTAAGCCACCATTCACATAAATATTCATTCACTAAAATACATGTCTAGATACCCATTTGATTAAATTTCATGTTTTACACATATTTTCAAAAATATATATTTGACGTTAAATTTTGTTTCTTTTATCCATAATTACATGCCTTCAAAATATAATATAGAAGAGCATCGAAAAACAAGAATCACATAAATAGCTATAAACAAGCTTGAGGCATATACACTTTAAAATTTCCATTACAAAAAATTATAGAGTTTTGAACTTAGAACTTATTGCACTTGCCCTCAAAATTGAATCTATTTTTTTAATTGGAGATAATTCACTCCACAAGATATAAAACCCAAAAATTCATACCAACTAAAAATATGATAGGCAAAGGTGTCATTGCTTCAAATTTCCTTTGATCCTTTCATAGATTATTGTCTCGATTTCCACCTTATAATTATTTCATATTTGTTGAACATCTTTGATCACCTCAACGATCATAGTCTTTAGTTCAACCAACGATCTTTTAGTAGTTGTGGTAAAACTTATCATAATTGAACTAACATAACTCAAAGAAGAGAACAAGGAATTATGAGTACCTCAGTGAGGGATTAAGAAAAATATTTGGAAATCCCTATAAAATAGGAACCTACCTTCTCCCACTCAATTTCAATAAACTTCCCTGACTCCTCACCGGTCCTCACCAAAAGTGATATTACAGAATGTGCACTCAACGACAGAGCGCCTTTAAATAAAAATGGACCAACACTCATCTCTCGTACTATTCTAATGTCTTGTGATTTGGAGAAAACAAAGGTCTAGAGAAAAGGATTTGGAGGAAATGGAGGACTAGCGAAAAGGATTTCAATTCAAAATAGGGGAGCAAGAAAAAAAGTTTGAATGTGTTATGTGGGCCAAGGTGGGAGTAGGATGGTGTGGTGCATTAACTCACGTCAACCTACTCCCATTTAGACAAACAACCAACGTGTCATCATCTAGCTGGTGAACGACGATGGAAGAAGGAAACAAAGAAGGATGGACATGAGGAAACAAAGGTTGGAAAATGGTGAAGATAGGAATGGTGGAGAGCGTCAGAGATGGGACGGGTCCAACTACTAAGAAGGTGATGGGAGATGGGGATTGCAGAGGTCACCATAGACTGAACGAGTGTGAATGTCAAGGAGGTAAAAAAGTCTAATAGATAAACTACTCCTTATAATGATAGTTGTTAAAGTCAAACCCATGTCGCGTAGGAGATGTTAAGGATGCGTTGCTAATTCCTCTATTAAATAAAAGATAAAAGCATGTGGTTTATAAAAAACTAATTTGAAAAAATATAGAACATATGAAGGGCATGCTCCTTCAATTTACGTATCAAATAGACAATATTGTTCATCATACACAGTAGATAAATACATTGGTGGGAGGTTGAATTCGTTTTTGTGAGAAAACACACGACATTTCAATCCTATAGTAGGGATCATCATTAGGAGTTTTTTAGGCTCAAGTGAATGGTTTGTTTATCATAATATATTAATAGTAATAACCCTCTTCTTAAGATGTTAGACTTTAAAGTCGACCATATTAATGACCAGGATAATTATTATTATTTTATTTTAGCTTTTGAAGGATAGGCTTCCACATCTTGATTAGCTTTAGATTATCATCTTTTTTCAATTTTTTCTCATTTAATTCAATTTCGATGCCCTCCCATATCTTTCTTTTTCCATAGTGATCCAATCTTGTGATGATATTTGCATCCTCCACACATACGATGACCAATATCATGGGAGTGTTCGACCAAAGATGATTTTTTAATTCTATTATGCCTCACCCACATACAAACTAGTTAAGTTCCTTGGTAACAAACTTAAAATATTAGTTGGGAAGACACAATCCTTGTCAAAAAATCCACACATTTGATTGAAGAAATTAAAGATACAAGGTTAGAAGAGGAGGATACTATTTTGAGTTTGATGTGGTTTCTCTTTTTATGAAGACTCTGATAGATGATGCAATAAAAACCATAAGTAAAATCACCAATGAGGAAATAACTAAGCTAGTGAAAGTTTTCTTGAAATCTACATACTTTAGCTTTCAATGAGGTATTTATGAACGAATCAAGGGTGTGGCAATGGGTTCTCCTTTGTCTCATATAATTACAAATTTATATTTGGAGAAATTCGAAAAACAAGCTATTGATTCCTACCCTCTAAAGCCCAAAATGTGGATAAGATATGTTGATGATACCCACATAATTTGGCCACATGGGAGAGATAGTTTAACAAGATTCCCTAAACATATAAACAACCAATATGAAATCATAAAGTTCACTATGGAACTAGAAGAAAATAAAATCACACCCTTCCTATATGTCCTTATAACAAAAAAGGAGGACGAGTCTTTATCACATTAATTCTATCGAAAAAGGACTCATACAAATCGTTACTTGCACGTAAACATTCATCACCACTCATCTTAAAAATGTGGTATCATCAATACCTTGGTCACTCGAGCCTTCAAAATATTGGATAAGGAACACATTGCGCAAGAACTGAAGCACCTAGAAAATGTATTCAAAACAAATGGGTATAATACGAAACGACTGGATAGGGTTGTTTTAAGAGTAAAGAGGAGACATGGTACTAAAAATATTGATGAAAATAGGGAGGGGAAATCTATAATCCTTCCTTACATAAAAGGTACAATGGACAAGATTGAAAAATTTCTGAAGAAAGGAAACATTAAGGTTTCTTTTTCGCCCCCTAACATAATCAATAATTTATTGGATCATGCAAAAGATACTATTGACCCAAGGAAAAAAAAGAGGTGTATATTCAATCCCATGCTCTTGTGGCAAGCAATACATTGGTGAAACTGATATATCATTTCTAATAAGGTTAAGTGAACATTGCGTATACTTGAGGCATAACATAATAAAAAAAATCATCTCTTGATGAGCACTCCCATGATACTAGTCACCATATGTGTGTGGAGGATGCAAAGATCATCGCAAGAATGGATCACTATGGAAAAATAAAGATATGGGAGGCCATGAAAATTGAATTAAATGAGAACAATTTTAATAGAGATGATGGTCTAAAGCTAAGCAAGATGTGGAAGCATATCCCACAAAAGCTAAAATAAAATAATTATAATAATCATGGTCATTAATATAGTCAGATTTAAATCCTGGTATCTTAAGAAGAGGGTTCTTACTATTATCTATTATGATAAGCAAACCATACACTTGAACCTAAAAAACTCCCGATGATGATACATGATGAGTATTTTTATGTTAATTTTAATGCATTACTCCATATATGGATGCTATCCTATTTTCTTTTATGGAAAAAAATGTGGATGATATCTTGCAAATGGTATGAAATATGCCTAAGAATATGTTTAGTTGTCCCAAATAGGCATGATCACTTAATGTTATGTGTGTGTGACTAGTAATATTTATGTGATAAC
>JZKD02S1666758.1:44913-97003 GCA_000966675.3 Picea glauca
CAAAAGCAACAATGTTACAACCATAATCCAAAATACCCCAGCAAGAGGGGGAGAGTCTGTAAACAAACTAGGCTGGGCTGGAAGATTCAATATTACACATGAGAAATGACATCCCTGGGAGGCAAAAATGCTTTTAGGGTAGCCCTTGTAAATGATTCCTAAGAAAAACCAAAATTTAGTGTGCATACAAAACTAATTAAGTGGGGGACCTGTCCATGTCTTCCACTTCATCCATATTTTCTTTCCAATCTGATAAAAGGGACAAGGTGTTGAGATCTGGAATCTATTGAGGATGTGAATTGGAGATAGCATACTCTAAGCCAACATGTGCGATTCTGGATTGTCCATTGAAGGTCGAATGATTTATGATCTCTTCAAGCTAGATACAAAGGGTGTCCACATTGTCATGAAGTGTTTGGAAGTATTTCCTATGATGGATAGAGAGTTATAAAACATCCAACCCTTGAGATGTAGAGTATCCAACCCATTCTTGAATGGAAATCACTAGGGTCGGAAGATATTTGAGCTCCTACTCCATCTAAACCACGTGGGAATTCAAACCAGAGTGTTTGAGGGCCATGCTGAAGATGCAATTTGAGTTATGCCACCCCCGATAAAGATAATGTTGGCCACAATATTGGATGCCAATTCCAAATTTGGCTATATAACACTTCATGGAAAAATTGAGAGAAGAGTGCATGTCCCTATACTGAAGGATGGGGCACTGGAATCCTCTCATCCTGCACCATTTGGAAAAATGATTGTTGAGCTCAAGCGATATGAGGTTTAGAGGATTTTCCTTAGGTGGCGCACGAATAAGATGGTGAAATAAAGCAAGGAGGAACATGAGAGTAGCTTCCCACCAGGGGGGATTCATGTTGGTTTGAATGAGTTTGACCGTAGTCGAGAGATTAAGAGGGTGGGTATCACAAGTAGACGATGTATCTAGACAGAGGAAATAAATGGGAGAGGTGGGAGATCCCATCTCTATGAGGAGGAATTCCTGAGAGTAGGGATAGAGGATGATGGGGGAAAGGCCATACAAGAGCTTAGGGGAAAGAAGGAAAGGAAAGAAAGGGGGAGAAAATATGGGGGGTTGGAAGATGCCACGAGGGGGGTTTTGCATGATGCGAGGCAGATCAAGAGGATGGACATGTGATAGGGGGAAGAAGTTCCAAACAAAAAGGAGGGGCCCACTAAGATGAGAGAGCGGGATCATTAGTTCAGGTCATGTGGAGAGGAGGATAAGGGACGGATCAGGCTGGAGCTACCATAAATAATGAGATTTCCAACTTCTCCTTTGACACTGAGATTCAAACCCCTTTTGACATGCCAAGGAAGGACCTAGTTGAAATCCTTTAGAATACCTTGAATTCGACTTAAAGTTGAGCAGAGACTCACATCCACTGGAAGCGTAGAGAGTCAGATGTGCCTTATAGTGTTTTTGGATTCCCCCATGACTGAAAGGATTATGATATTTCTAGCATTTATGATAGGAAATACCTGTAGGAGAGCATATGATTCAGCTTGGTTATTAGTGGCGACACACAAGTTCCAAGAAAAAGTGGACACAATATGCCTTCTAGGGCCATAAAGAACCCCTCCTGCACATGTCTCCTTGGAGAATAGTGGGGATATGAATCGAGTTGAAGGGAAACAATGAGTTATCAATTTTCTGCCTCACTCGAGAGGTTGAAGAGGGTTGTTGTAACTAGGACCTTTGAAAAGAAGAAGATTATGGCTAAAGAATTGAAGGATATGGAGTACAAAATAGTTAAAAGGTATGAGAAAAATATTGAAGGTTTATTTATCCAGAAGGAAAATGTTAGACATGTAGAATTAGAGAAGAAAAAAAAATCAAATTATTGGAGTGGAGGGAAGTTGAGTGTAAGATGAAGTGTTGAGTGATTTTTGTGGAAAGAGGAGATGAAAACACCAATTTTTTACACCAATATGCTAATTATAGGAAAATGTTAATACCATTTGGGAGATGGAGAATGATGAAGGAGTGTTAGTTAGGAGTTTTCCAAAGAAAGATAAATTAGGGGTGAAACATTTTAAGGGCATATAAAAGAACAAAAAAGGAAAATATTAAGGAAGTACTGAAGTTAAGTACCTATTTTCCAAGCTATATTATAAAGGAAAATAACGACAGGTTGATTTAAGAGGTCTCAAAAGAGAAACTTAAAACTATTTTGGCCTCCGTTCAAAAGGACAAGAGTCATGGAACTAATGGATGGACTACATAGGTGTTCATTAGTTTTTATGATATGGTTGAGGAGGATCTACTGTGTATCATTAGGAAATTGAAGAGGATAATATGAGGTACCTAGGGAGGTAACCAAGGGGGATAATGAATGCAATGTGGCTATAATTATGGAAGAGGCACACTTGGTAGTTGGTGGATAATAAATAGATCCACTAGGTAGTTAAAAGAAATGAATACACTAATGAGGGGAAGTTGGCTTATACCCTTAGGAATACTCAAGTGAAATTATAAATACACAAGTATCGTTGTATTGATAGATTTTGGATCTTGACTATTTTATTGTAGCAAGCATGGCTTGTGGATTAGTTCCTTTCATAAGGAGTATTTGATGGGATTACCCTACCTTAAGGGTTCTCTCTATATTCTTCTGTGTAATTTGTGTGAATGTATTTGGTCATTTTGAAGTGAATGATTGTCTTTTATCTTTTATTTACAAAGGTTTGTTATAGTGTTAGTTAGGAGTTTTCCAAATATAGTTGAGTTAGGGGTGAAACATTTTAAGGGCATATGTAAAGAACCAGAAAGGGAAAATATTGAGGAAATTTTGAACTTACCTACCTATTTTCCAAGCTTTGTTACAGAGGAAAATAATGAGAGGTTGATGGAAGAGTGTTGGAGCAGGCATTTTTGGGAGTTAATCGCATAATGGACCAAAGGAAGCAACGCACGCTAGAAAAGAAGGAAGATAAAGCACGACAAAGGAAAAATGAAGTAATGTGCCGAGAAATAAGGAAGTCAAAGCAAGGATGAAGACCAACTGCGCATAAGCTAGTTTAAATGTGGGAAAGTGGAGTCCACTCAGGGTTAGGGTTTTGGAGTCATAATGTAAGGGTTTTAACCCAATTTTGTAGTATAAATAGAAGAGGTGTAAGGTAGATTGAGGTATCTTTTTTTATCATATCTTGGCATGAGATAACTTAGAACTTTTGCATGACAAGTCTATTTTGGAGAGTCCTTTTTGAGTC
The DNA here is from genome assembly GCA_000966675.3 of Picea glauca. Taxonomy (NCBI): domain Eukaryota; kingdom Viridiplantae; phylum Streptophyta; class Pinopsida; order Pinales; family Pinaceae; genus Picea; species Picea glauca. Next base: position 48,148 of record JZKD02S1666758.1, read on the forward strand.
TGAGTTTTGTATGGTTGAGAGATATGGAGCTCAGATGGATTTAATGTTGAGATAGAACCGAGGGTCAGATCGCAAGCTATGGAGTTTGGTGCGACGTTGGTCAACCTCACATATCCCATGATATAATGCACGCAATGCTATTTTTGATGAAGAATAAGAAATAAGAAGAATATCGTTGTGGATATAGCTCCATGGAGGGGTGAACCATGGTAAAAGCCTATGTTGCAATATTCCTGAATGATTTTGTTAGTTCTGTAATTATGGTTAAATGGTTAGATGAATGAATGGGTTTATTTACAGTGCACACTAGAACATGTATGCATAATGAATATTATGAAGAATGAAATAGTAGATTTGATGAATTGTATGATAAAATGCACATTTAAGTAGAAATTTAAGTAAAAAGAACATCCCCAACTCCTTCCATGACTGCAGACCACTACATCCTGCAATCACCCATAAGCCATATTGGGTGAGATTGCGGTGTGCACTCTGTGCATGGTGTAGCCTTCTGGTTTACCAGAAGGGCTGATGGTGAAAAGGGTTTTGTTTGATAACTAAGGTAGAACTCGGGTCAACCCATACGTCCAACAAATGGTTTCGTTGCTTCAGGAAAAGAAAGAAGAGGATGACAAGAATATTAACATAGTTACTAGAAGGGGAGCTAAGACATGAGAAGATGCAACAAATAAGGAACATGATCAATACCAGTGGGTTAGGAAGAATACAACGCATGAACATAAGTTTGATGCATGCAAAGAAAAAGAGATATTCAAAGAGGATAGGTAGGAGATTCTGAAGGAAAATATTGCATCTACGTTAGGGACAAAGCCAGTAGATGAGGTACCAATGTATGACATGCCTCTATTATTTGATCATACCAACAAAGAGAAACCTTCATAGCAAGTAAGTAACTTAATAAACTTTTTGGGATCTTGAGTAAAGTTTCTAAATGATAAGAACTCTTTAAAAATATTGCAAAAACCATTAGAAAAGTGTCACCCTGGGGAAGAATGGGTAAAGACAGTGAATCAAGTACGAAAGAAGAGAAGAACAAACAGATAATTCAGATTGAATGCAAACATAAGAGATTTCAATATGGGAGATATCATACTAGAATTAGGATATGAAGTCAATGTTTTTCCAAAGAAGACATGGGAAGATATGAGAAAACCACAATTGGGGTATTCACCTATTCAGTTGAAATTGGAAAATCAATAGAGAGTGGTGCCAATTGGTAGGTTAAAGGGGATTTGAGTAGATCTAGATGGTGTGCACACCATGGCTGATTTTGAAGTCATTGACATAATGGATAACACTTTGCCATATCTAACATTGTTGGGTCTAGATTGGAATTTTGATAACCAAACTATTATCAACTTAAAGACAAGGAATATGATCTTTGAATCCGAGGAATACAAAGTTGTTGCGCCATTGGATCCCTTAGAAGGAGGAAGGTATGTGGAACCTACGACATACAATATTCTTACATAATATGTAAATCAACTATACAGAAAAACCACGTGCGAAGAGGATTATAGCAACCCAACTACAGATGGCATGCTCAGTTGAAGGAGTATTAGTTATTGTGCTTCAGACATTGACACATGATTGGACAACTCACAACAACGACTACATGAATTATCTACCAGGAGATGTGCTAGAATGATGCATGCGTTGAGATGGGTTGGTACATAGGTAAGAGAACCTCCTACTTTTTATGGTTTGAATGACTTAGAAGAATTTTTAATGAAGTTTGAGGTAGAGGTTGTGGAAAATCAAAGATTACCAGCATTAGATATTGCTTTAAAATCTACGCCTGCAAGATGGTGGGGTACACACAAGGCAAATATCAACAATTGGTTTCAACGCAAAAAGTTACTACGCATAAGATTCGACGCAGAGCATGAGCATAGATATGAGTAGAAATATGAGGGATTTGGACAACCTCAAGAACATGTAGATACGTGCATAGTTCAATGGAGATTAGTACCACCAAAATAATTGCCACACCATTTTATTCACACACTAGAAGGAATTCCAAAGAAATGGTACATAGAATAGGAACAACGCAGAGAAACTGTTAACTGGGAGGAGATACAACAAAATTTCATAGTTACATTTTCCTTTGAGAATGACAGTCCAAAGATCAATACAATATTGAAAGTGGTAAGAGATAGGATATGTGAAGAACTAGAATTTGAAATAATCCTAGCATATCAGAAGAAGGCTAGAGAAATAGTTAAACAATTGCTACATTATTATCATGTCATGCAAGAAAACTCATGCAATATCTAGATCCCATAATTCGAAGGTTAAAGGGAACTAGAAGGTTCCAAACTAGATTCAAAAGATTATGCTGCACCATTAAAGATCAAGAAGGTCAACATTGGAACTACAAAAAACTCAAAAATGGAAAGTATTGGAGAATATTGGGATAATCAAACAATAGAAAGGATCATAGAATTACTGCATGAATACAATGACTTATTCACAATGACATTCTCAGAGATGACAGGATTAGCAGGAGAGATAGGAGAGATGAAGATCCATTTGAATCTAGAAGCAAGATTGTTACACATTATTTTCATCATCCCTGTGACCGTTAATGATGTAAACCTATCTGTTGTCTTTAGAAGGATCAATGGACTGAATTCCTGAGGAAAGAAGGGAGAAGAACTTTGCCTGAGATATGAAATCATATTTTCCTTTGTAAAAACCCTAACAAGGAGGATCATCGCACCTTGTCCAGTTATAGGGGTTTGAAGATTCCGAATCATCGCATGCTATACTAAACTTGGTCTATGATGTCGTCGCACTCTGCTCAGTTCTAGGGGTACGACAATTTTCGTACATGGAAAAAATGAGCATCTTCTCGATGCTTCTAGAAGGAGAAGCTTCTATGGTGAGGTGGCCTCCGATTGGTTTAGATCTTTCTCTCTTTTTTGATTTAGTGGGATCATCCAAACCTCCTCACCTTATCCTCTTCAACTTATAATAGGAGAGGAGCTCTCATGGAGAAAGTTAGCTTGGATGTAATTTGGCTTGAGATTGTTAGCTTAGTTAGAGTGGTTTTGAGCTTTGCTTTGTCAAGATAGATTGTGAGTGACTTTCAGATTTATAGTCTCAGAATCAGATCAGAAGTGTGTGGGAAATGAGGGACAGTTGGAAGGGACCTTATGACATCAAGGCTTTGGTTGTAATCTCTCTTTATATTATTTAATATAATACAATGATATGTTTCTTTCCCATAAAACATGTCTTGTTTTATTGTATGATTCCTTGATCACATGCATCAGTTCTTGTTGAGTGTATTGGATTTCTTTCACTTTGGCTGGATTGTGTTCCCTTAGAGGACCACCATAGTAGAGCTAGGATGACAATGGCAAGAGGAAGCGACATTTAAATGGTATGTTGCCTATCTCTTGTTAACTAGTAAGCTTCTTAAGCTGGGGGCTAAGTACCAACCATCCCTGGATTATGCGTTGGGAAGTCACAAGCATAGTTTTCCTACGGTTCAAGCTTGTTTAAAAATGAAACCACCTACCTCAAGCATAGTTTCCTCTGCTTCAAGCTTGTGTAAAAATGAAACCAGGTCCAAGCATAGTTTTGGCTAGTTTTAAGCTTGTGTAAAAAATTAAATCTATCCCAAGCATAGTTTTGTTTTGTTTTAAGCTTGCATAAAAATTAAAACAATCCCGAGTTTAGTCTTTGTTCTTTCTCTTGCTCGTAAATACATGAGAATGTAATCGAGTAAAATTTTATCACTTTTTCGGACTTGTAAAGGTTATACGAAAATGGAACCCCCTGGAGTTCCCTTTAAGCTCTTTTCAGACTCTCTAAACATGAAAAGATTGTCGAGCGACCTAGTTCTTTTTACGCTCGTAAAAGTTTTTTAAGAAAACATTTGATGAGCGACAGATTATCACTTTTTTGGTCTCGTTAGATTAACTTACGAAAAAGGACATGGTGGAGTTCTCTTTAAGTGTTTTTTAGACTCTCTAAAATTGAAAAACCCTCGAGTTTACTCTCTTTGGACTCGTTAAACAAACATCGAAAGACCCATATGGGACCGAACCACTCCTTCCTAGGTTTCTTTAAACATACTTCGAAGGCCTCATCCAAAGGATGAGCTTACAGTTCAAGCATATGTTATCCTCCTCAAGTTTGTGTAAAAATAAATAGGTACTCACCAGAAATGGTGGGGGAAAATTGGGAAAGAAATGTGTCTAAACTTGTATTCTATGGAGGAGTCACTTTTGAACATGACACCCTTTCACTTGTGTTGTTTCTAGGTTAAAAAATTTGCTTGTCTCTTGATCATACTCCTTTATAAGATTACAAATTGGTCTGTGATCCCTGTTATTGAGTCAGTGTTTCCAAGACAATTGTTGTGTCGTCAATGTGTTCAAAGATAAGTTCAACCGGAAAGCCTTCTATTGAGTCGACCATTTCTGTAGTCCTTAAGCCTTCTATTGCGTCGACCATCCCTGAGTCAGTCCTGAATCACTTATTACTCTGATCTACCTGAAATATTTTTACATGTTTCATGTCATTGATGGAGGATACATTAAGGCCTTCCCGTGACGAGTCTTTCCCTGTCGACTTCAACTCATTATCCAGGAATTAGACTTAGAAATCAATTGGTACCTTGGAACTTGCATGCCTCAATGGTAGGTTTCCTCACTTTCGACAATGGGTTTTCATTATTGACCCCTGATCGGGAGATTCCGCTGAGTGTTAGACTTCAACTCATTAATTCACATTTGTTGGATTGCACTAGAGTACTTTGGGATTCATTGAGATTAATGGTGATTTCCCTCACACTTCTTAATGGTATTCATTAATGACCGGTAATCAAGTGGTTTCTACCATGTTCGACTTCAACACATGTATTCACATGGTTAGATTCTTACTATAGAGTGGTGGAGATGAAGACCCTGAATCTTTTCTGATAGATTCAAGTTGTGTTGGAGTATATTCAGATTATACTGGTGCATAGATCTACAGTGTATGTCTCGTGGATATGTTCAAATTTGAGTCCTTAACACATAGATCCACAATGTACTTTTGGTGGCTCTGTTCATATTTGAGTCATATTAGCATGGATCCACAATGTATGTTTGGTGGCCATGACCTATCTTACTTGACATGGATCTTCGCATGCCGACATTTATGCTTTGAGTCATTTGTATTATGAGTATGGGAATGCCTACCTTAGTGATGATATATTATTGTACTGTATTTCCTTGTTTGTTGGCAGGTTTTCGTTTGACTGTTCCTTGTTCCCTACACACACTCGACAAAGTATTTCAACTATCACTCTGTTCTAACTTCATACTTTGGGGGGCTGACTGTTACAAATTATTTTTGTCACCCCTATGACCGTTAATGATGTAAACCTATCCTTTGTCTTTACAAGGATCAATGGCTTGAACCCCTGAAGAAGAATGAAGATACATTTTCCCAGAGAGATGGAATTATAATTTTCCTTTGTCAAAAACCTTAGAAAAAGGGATCATTGCATCTTTCTTAGTGTTAAGGGTGCGATGATCTAGGATCGTCACAGGGTTCACCACAGTGGCCTATGACGCCATCACATTTTGCTCAGTGTTAGGGGTGTAGTGGTTTTCGTACGTGGGTAAAATGAGCATCTTCTCGATGCTTCTAGAAGGAAAAGCTTCTCTGGTGAGGTGGCCTCTGATTGGTTTGGATATTACTTGCTTTTTGATTTAGTGGGATCATCCTAACCTCCTCACCTTATCCTTTTCATCTTATAAAAGGAGAATATTTCTCATGGGAAAATTTAGTTTGGGAAAGTTGGCTATAGCTTGATTGAATAGTAATTGTGAGTAGCTATCAAATCTACAGTCAAATAATCCATGGATCAGAAGTGTGTGGGAAACAAGGAATTGTTGGAAAGGACCTTACAACATTCATGCCTCGGTTGTATTCTCCTTTTCATATTTTTAATACAGCAATATTTTTCTTTCCCATAAAATTGGTCATATTTTATTGTATGACTCCGTGATCACATAGATAGGTTTTGTTGAGTATACATTTTTTCTTTCACTTCATTGGCTTGTGTATTTTTACAGGGTCAGCATCCCATAAGCCTTCGAACGGAGCGAGGATGACACTAACAAGGACAAACGATATTTAAAAGGTATGTCATTTATCTCTTGTTAGTCAGTATGCTTGATAATTAAAACTTAGGGAAAGTTTTATATTTTGTCTTGTTTTGTTCTAGTTTCGGGGTGAAACTAGGGAGATACGTTTGTGTCCGTACTTACCAATTAATCCGATAACAAAGACCTATTAGACATAGACCTTACAAATTGAATCCCATATACAAAGAGAAGGTGAAGGTGGAAATTTACAAGATGCTAGAAGATGGTGTCATAGAACCTGTAGAATAGTTAGAATGGATCAGTTCTATGGTGGTGTAGGAAAATAAGCAAGGAGGGATCATGATTTTTGTAGATTTGAGAAAATTGAATGATGCTTGCCTACATGATCTTTTTCCTACCCCATTCATAGACGAAGTTTTGGACAATGTAGGAGGCCAAGAAGCTTATTCATTCATAGATGGGTTTTTAGGATATCATCAGATTAGGATCGCACCAGAAGATAGACACAAGACTACATTTTCTATAGGGTGGAGCTCATTTCAGTATATAGTTATGCCATTTGGATTGAAGAATGCACCAACAATTTTTTAGAGGGTACTAGTAGCAACTTTTAAGGACTTCATTCATAATTTTTTGGAGGTTTACCTAGATGATTGGACAATGTTCAGTCTATTGAAGGATCATGTGGAAGTATTAAGGAAGATGTTAGACAAATGCAGATAGTGTAAGATATCATTGAATATCAAGAAATGTATTACCAGCACACCTTTTCGAATTTTGTTAGGGAATGTGGTGTGTAAACAGGGTCTACTGGTTGTTCCTGTTAAAATTGTCGTCATAGTTAACTTACCACCACCAAATTTAGTGTGCCAATTGAAGAGTACACTTGGTCATACATGTTATTATAGGAAGTTCATAAGGGGATATGCACAAATTACTTTTCCAATGGAGAAGTTGCTGAAGAAGGACACTAAGTATTGGTGGAATGATGAATGCCAACATAGTTTGGATATTTTGAAGGAGAAGATGGTTACTGCGCCGATTTTAGTATTTCTAGACTAGGCAAAATAATTTCATGTGCATGTGGATGCATCTACAATAGCATTGGGAGAAGTATTAACCCAACTAGGAGAAGGTGATATAGATCACCATGTTGTGTTTTCCAACAAAAAGTTATCAAATTCAGAACATAACTATAACACTACAGAAAGGGAAGGATTAACTATGGTGTATTTTTTGCAGAAATACAAACATTATTTGTTAGGGAAACATTTTAAGATGTTTACAAATCATTCTGCTCTAATATATTTAGTCAATAATCCAGTGTTGGGGGGAAGGATATGCAGATGACTACTTTTGTTCCAAGAATTTGATTTTGAAGTAGTGGTGAAGCCTGAAAGATTGAATGCAGGACTAGATCACTTATCCAAGATAAACAATGGAGAAGAACCCAATAAATTGGAAGACAAATTTCCAAATCCACAATTTTTTTCAGTACAGATAGTTGATGAGTTTTTTGCTAATATCATTGAGTTTTTTTCTAATATCATTGAGTTTTTGAGTACAGGTTTTGCACCAAGAGAATTTACCACTGCACAAAAGAAAAATTTGGTGGTCAGAGCTGTAGATCATCGGTTGATTGCAGGTCATTTATACAAACTGGGAGCAGACAACATCTTAAGGAGATGTGTGATGGAGCATGAAAGGCCTATCTTTTTAGCATAGGCACATGAAGGGATTGTTAGAGGACACTATGCAGGTAAAGAAACCACGCAAAATTTATTGCGTGCAAGATTATGGTGGCCAAAAATTCATAAGGATTCAAAGGAATACTATCAGAAGTGTGATGTTTGTCAGAGAGTTGGGAAGACATCTAGGAGGTATGAGATGTCACTGAGACCGTAGGTTACTTTGCAAGTATTTGATAAGTGGGTAGTAAACTTTGTAGGTCTAATTAATCCACCAACCAAAATATTAGGAGCCAGATATATTATTACAACGAAAAAATACTTGACTAGATGGGCCGAGGCAACACCAGTAAAGGACTGCATCGTAGAGACTGCAACACGATATTTATTTGAACATGTAGTGACAAGGTTCGGATGTCCAAGAATACTGATGAGTGATTAGGGGACTCACTTTATTAACAATACAATTGAGGCACTGCTTGAAGAGTTTAATATACATCACCAGAAGAGCACTCCTTATCACCCTCAAGCAAATGGAACAATGTAAGCCTTTAACAAGATTTTGAAGAATGCCTTGAAAAAGATTTGTAATGTGAACATAGATGATTGGGATTTGAAGGTACCAACAATAATTTGGGATTATAAAACTACATGGAAGAAGTTAACAGGTCAGACACCCATTAGATTGGTGTATGGACATGAAGCAAAAATTCCCTTAGATTATTTGATACCAAGTCTATGCATCAAAGCAATTATAGATATGACAGAAAGGGGCACAATGCATGAAATATTGGCTTAACTAAGGGAATTAGAAGAGGACATAATCATCTCAGGTTTCTATCAGGAGGTACAAAAAGCAAAGGATAAAGCATGGCATGGCATACACATCAAGAAGAAGAATTTGAAGGAAGGAGATTTAGTTCTCCTCTATGCCAATAAGTATTTGCAACACCCATGGAAGCTTAAAATGCATTGGTTAGGGACATATTAGATAAAGTATGTCACAGATGGAGGTGTTGTACAACTACAAGATTTAGCAGGCAAGAAAGTTCAAGGAATGGTAAATGGTAGTTGACTGAAATTGTATATGGAAAGTCAACCTACTAACTCTCATCAGTTGCAATGCAACAAGTAGACTTGTACATATTGTAAATAGTAGGAGTTAAAAGAAGAAAAATGAAGAGAAAAGTAGAAAAATGAAGAAAAAACCAAAAAGTAGTAGTTAGAAGAATAAGTGATAGAGAGATAGTTGAGAATGACAGGTTGCGGCAAAAAGAAAATTGGTGCAACAGAATTCATAAGACTGCATGCAAGGAAAGTAAATACTGCGTGATGAGACAAAGAATGACTGAAAAAGTGGAAAAATGGTGAACAAAAAAGAAAGGATGCATCAAAACATTAATGACAGAACCTATAAAAGGGGAAAAGTCGGGAAAATACAAAACACTTGTGATTTTTGAGCAACCGAGCAAACAAAGTGTGAGTAAGTGTGATATTGTGAAGAACTCAGCTGAGATGTACAACCGATTTTTCCTGAAGAAAAGAAGATGGCACCACCAAAGTTCCAACAACTAAGACAATTGATGCGAAGGACCCGTAGCAGTAACACACCACTAGAAGAAACGACCAGAGTGGTCGATGTGGATGATATTCCCACCACAGAGGCTGAATCAATCAGTCCAACAAGGGTATATGAAGAAAAATTAGCCGCAGAAGAGATGGAAGCAGATTAGAGTGCAAGACGACGAAAATAAAAAAACCCTAATGACATGGCAAACCCTAATTCATAAAACTCTATAGGAGTAGAGGAGATGAGAAAACAGAGTGAGGGGACCCTAAAACAAGAAGTCGTCGAAGAAGAAGTCCTGGTCAAAGACATTACAAGCGAGTAGGAAATGAAGGGGGAAGAAGAAGAAGAAGCTGAGGAAGAACTTGCAGAAGAAAACCCTACCAGATGCCAGAAAATAAAAACATCAGGCGCTCCAAGCAAACAAACCTCAATGGAGACCATGCTACCTCATATCCCAGACACCGTAATTGTAGTTGAAGGCATGCTAGGAAAAGTGGAAAATTGAAGTATGTAGATCATGATGTAACAAACACAACAAAGTTTCCTAACCCGATGCATGAAATCTATTTAGAGAACAAGGAGGAGGTAGGACCGTCAGGAAATCAAATTTTGGATCACGCGCAGTGGATCACAGGATTATATAATTCGGGTATTATGAATTTGCTAGAAATATTTCATTTTGGGTGAAGTAATAATGTGGGAAATTGTGCAAAACAACTGATGGCAAGGGTACATGGAGGTAGCCTGTGGATGGAGAGGCCGGTCCATATAGATGTAGACCTCATAGCAAAAATCATAGGGTTTCCAACCAGAGGCTTAAAACCATATGATTACTTGGAGAACAAAGCAAGGGATAAGGAGATCACAGAAGAGGTTAAAGCACAGTTTGGGACAAACAAGGGTAACATGGGCATAGTGATAAAGGACATCAACGATCCTACGATGAGGTTTGCCACAAAGCTTATGGCTTGTAAATTCTTGAGGAAGTGTAGAAAGGAAGAGGCCTTGACATGAGTCATAACAACAGTTTCTTAGTGCACAAACATTATAGTATTAAGCTGGGTGCCCTATTTATTGAACCAATTTTTAATAGACTGCAGGGATGCACAGGATAATGAGACATAATTCTAGTAATCTTGGCTATTGATATTGGTAGAATTGGTAGGCTAGAAGGAACCCAAATTCACAACCTTTCTGGACAAAAGAGGAAAATTTCATGCATCGCGGTATACAACCATATGGTAGGAAAAAGACATTAAGAACCAACAGGTGAACAACAGAGTGTTTGCAATGTTCCTAGGAGATATGCAGTAGAAGACAACTAACATGTGGAGAATCCCAATTGAAGTAGTAAAGGAAAACAAAGGATTTTTAACTTTAAGGCTTCAATACACCACATGTGGATTCAGGGCAGAAGAGATCCAAAGAAGAAGTGTCTAGAAATGAGGTACTGCACAATGCAAGAGGAAGTAGAATGGATAGTGAAGGATTGGACTATGTAGTGGAAAGTTCCAATAACACAGAAGAAAGGGAAAAAACCGAAGGAACAAGAAGAAGCAGGTCCATCAAGGAAGACAGACAATCCAAAATACAATACAAGAAAATCTATAGAGCACAGTCAAACCTCAGGGAGTAGCGCAACAATAAAAAAGACAAGGAAGAAAGACACCATGTCAAGCGTAGAAGTGAAAGGAGATGGAGAGAATGAAAAGGGATATAGCTCTCGTAAAAAGGAGGTACAGGATGAATAAACAAAAAAGAAGAAAACTGAGGCACAGACCTCAACCCCAACCAAGAAGAGGACTAGAACACATGAGGAAGAAATAAGGAAGAAAATTAAGGACCACAAGAATCCCCTAGTACTCACTATCACAAAAGACGATGCAAAAATCATCGCAGATAAAGTCCAAGATAGAGGGGAGAATGTAGTACTTGCAACATAAGCACAAAGAGAGGAAATTATGGAGAAGTTAGTTGAAGCGCATGACATTCTACATAGATTGTAGATAAGTACCGTGCATCATCCTACATCGCAACAGAAAGAAAAAGCATAGGAAGCACCAGTACAAAAATAACAATACATATAATAGTATAGGGAAGTGACATGTTTAAGGTCACATGGGAAATGTTGGAAGTAGACGAGAACAAAACACAATAACATGTGAAGGACATATAACATATAGAGTTGATTCCTGCACACACACCCACAAAGGCATTATATGCGTTATGAGCGAGTGTGATACAAGAGGTTCAGTCTAGAGCTAGGGAAGATGCCACCAACCTAGAGATCAACATGGAGGTTAAGGAGATATTGTAGGTAACTTGTGAGCAAATAAAACTGGAGAAGGAGGAGAAGAAAAAATGCGCAGATAAACTAGAGAAGAAACTTGTAGAAGTTTACAACATCATTCCAGACTGTGTGCAGGAACTGGAGGTCACAACAGAAGAGAAGATACAAAATATTGCACAAACAATGGAGATATATAAGTAGGAGATATCATAGTTAATAGAAAAACTGACTCCAAGCACACCCCCAGAAGTGAGAGAAGTGATAGAGTAGGTGGCTACTGTGCACATAGATAGCATAATGCAGGAAGTAAAACAAGTTGTAGAATTGTATGACAAGACTGCACACATTTGGACCAACCTAGAAGAACATGAGAGGATAAAACAACTGGATCATAGATATGAAAAGGTGACCATAGAAGTATAAGATTTAAAAAATACGCAAAAAGAAATGGCCATCCTGGAAAGGAGGAAGAGTGCACAGGAAATGAAGAACCTACAAGCAGAACTGAAGGCAGTACAAGGAGAAAAACAAGCAACGCAGGCTCAATTGGAGCCGTTGCAGCAAGTGGATGAAAGAACAATAGAAGAACTATAAACAAAGAAAGGAAGACTAGAACATGCACATGTAGAAAGCATGGAAGTGCGGAAAGAGCACCTCATAGCGCGAGATGTGGAGATACTAGCAGAAAATAGTGCGTAGGCAAAGGAAAAACTGATAGATTTGACAAAGAAGTTTCATGCACCGAAGGTAGCATTGCAACAAGTGAACTAAGTTTGAGTGGCTCAGGATGAGCCAAATGTTAGTGTTGGGGGCCTGTTGGAGCAGGCATTTTTGGGAGTTAACCATAGAATCGACCAAAGGAAGCAGCGCGCGCCAGAAAAGAAGGAAGATAAAGCATGACAAAGGACAAAGGAAGCAGTGCGTCGAGAAAGAAGGAAGTCAAAGTAATGATGAAGACCAAGCACACAGAAGGAAGTTTGAATCTGCGCAAGTGGATTCCACTTAGGGATAGGGTTTTTGAGTCATAATGTAAGGGTTTTAACCTAATTTTGTATTATAAATAGAAGAGGTATAAGGTAGATTGAGGTATATTTTTTATCATATCTTGGCATGAGCTAACTTAGAACATGAATGCGACAAGTCTATCTTGGAGAGTCCTTTTTGAGTCTGAGTTTTATATGGTTGAGAGTTGTGGAGCTCAGATGGAGTTAATGTTGAGACAGAACTGAGGGTCAAGTCGCAAGCTATGGAGCTTGGTGCGACGCTGGTCAACCTCACATATCCCATGATGTAATGTGCACAACACTATTTTTGATGAAGAATAAGAAATAAGAAGACTATGTTTTTAGACGTAGCCCCGGGGGGGGGGGGTGAACCATGATAAAACCTTGTGTTGAAATATGTCTGAATGCTTTTGTTATTTATGCAATTATGGTTAAATGGTTAGATGAATGAATGGGTTTATTTACAACACACACTAGAATATGTATGCATAATGAATATTATGAATGAATGAAATAACAGATATGATGAATGGTATGATAGAATGCATGTTTAAGTATAAATAAAAGTAAAAAAAACATCCCCAACCCCTTCCATGACTGCAGACATTTGCGTCCTGCAGTCACCCATAACCCATCTCGGGTGAGATTGCACTTTGCACTCTGTGCGGGATGTAGCCTTCTGGTTTACCAGAAGGGCCAATGGTGAAAAGGGTTTTGTTTGAGAACTAAGATAGAACCTCGGTCAGCCCATACGTCCGACAAAGAGGTCTAAAAAGAGGAACTTAAAACCATTTTGGCCTCCTTCCAAAAAGACAAGAGTCCTAGACTCAATGGATGGACTATGGAGTTATTCATTGGTTTTTATGATATGTTTGAAGAGGATATGTTTCATGCCATTGAGGAAATGAACATAAGTGGTCAATTTTTAGGAGCTATTAACTCTAGATTTCTAACTCTTGTTCCAAATAAGGACAAGTCAAATTCTCTTGATGATTTAAATGATGTTTCTCTATGTATTTGTTTATACAAGATTATATCCAAGATTATATGTCAACTCACAAGAGTAGTTTGGTTTTCTTATGTGTACATATAAAACATCCATAGGCCGGTGAACCACCTCACCCCTATCGATACAAAACTGGTGTCACCACACCAAGTAGGCTCGCAGGCGTATATAAATACCCAAAAATACAAAAATACATATAGCGAGACTGATGGTGCCTCTAGAGCACCACCACTTGGCCCTCTCTCGGGAGGCGGTACCCCACCAGGTATCGGTCCCTTAGATCCGAGGGGAAACTGCCTAGTCATCGTAGCACCTGCTACTGCTGCTCTCTGGACCACGATCCGCCACACCAACGGAACACCCACACAATGTTCTAGGACTCCCTCGTCCTGGATCTGTGACCACATGCCCTCGAGCACTCCCTATAGTACCGCCTACAAGTGGCGGCGAATATCATCAAACTCTCCCCCGACCTTGGCTGGAGGAGCATGTGACAACCCTACACTAGGGTCATCAAAGCGATGTCTCCTAACCGCTCTCTCCTCATCAACGGGTCTCACCTCAACATCCTCTCGTCGTCGCCTCTCTCCTGCCCGCAGCTCTCCCCGCGGAGGTCTCACCGGCCTCTGACGAGCTGGCGCTCTAACCATCTCAACCTCGCGCCCGCGAGGCCCCACATCTGCACATACAACAAACAAATGATAGCATCAACATCCACCCATAAATAAAAATATACATCCTATACTATCTAAAAAAAAATCAAAATATCACATCATACCTCTGTGGTTGAACACCTCTCCTGGGGGTAACACCATCTCCAGATCATCTCAGAAGTCCACCCCAAAATACAAGTATCGTAGTATGATATGTGGCATCTTCCGCCACACCTAGGCAGCCTCGGCTATGAAATAGTGGCCGCCCTCCCCACCACTGTGACGAATCAAAATCATCGCCCACCGCCTTAGTCGCGGGTCTCGCACACCATGTGCGCCCAACAACACTCTCGGGTGCAACATAGGCACCCTCTCCAGGAACCACGCCACCAAGATAGACCCAAAAGCGAACTCCCCCGAGTCTGGAGCTCGACACCTGTCCAGCTTCCCTAACATCTTGGCATGCAACATCAAGCCCCAGGAGAAATTCTCACCTTCTAGTGCCCTCTCCATAATCCTCAGCTGACCGCCACTGATCCACTGATTCACGAGGGACCCATATACTCTCACAACCATCGCTGCCACACAATGATGAATAAGGGAATCCATCGCCCCAATACTCACCACAGAATCCGACATGAAGTTTTCTCCCGTACACTACCTCCGTGATAAGGTAACCAACTGCCTGTACCCCGGTATCACAGGCTCAGCTGGTAAAGCGGTTCCCCGAAAAGGGATCCCCGTCAAGAAGTATACATCCTCCAATGAAGTAAAAGATAGTTGCTCACCCCGAACCATAAAACAACACAGATCCTGACTCCACATCCGAATAAAGAACTACAAGAGGTACTCTTGGGCCCATATCAAGGGGAAATCAAAGAACTTCAACAACCCACAAGCTGCCAAAGTATCACAGACCGCAGACTCCTCATTGGTCACTGCCTCCCGCAGGCGTGACCAATCTCTCTCCCTCCAATGAATCGACATCGTCAAGACTAGTCACCTGCATCCACATATATAGTACTCGATCAACTATCATCACCCATAAATAACATCTAAACAATCCAAAAAGTCAAGTTTTTACACTTTTCAGCTTTGCCTCAAAGGCGCGGCTGTTTTCCCCACATGCACGCACATATGCGTGCCTGTTCATCCCATAGTCTCGCACACATGTGTGCCTATCAGTGATATAGGGGTGCATGCATGCACCCCTGTCACATACACAGACACGCCTTAGGGCGCAACTGTTTGTCACACAGTTGCACACATATGTGCGACTATCAGGACCAAAGCCATGCACGCATGCCTAGCTGTGATTTGCACAGGCGCACATCCCATGCGCGCCTATTTTCCTCACTTAAGCGCCCCCATGCGTGACTGTCAAAGATATAGCCGTGCACACATGCACGGGTATCCTTTGATCACCCGCGCACTAAGGGGCCCACACTCACTTAAACCCCTTGTATGACCCCCAGACAACCCTGCCCAAAAAACAAAACCCTAAGTCCTATGCAGGAGGATACGACAACTAACCTGAAACTCGCAAATTCTGGAATGGCTACCTCGATCACCCGAAATCTACAAATCTCTTCTCAAATAGCCCGTTCACTCACTACGAGAACAGGTACAAATGAGGTGGCATTGTGGGCCCTACAACTATATATAGTCTGTTTTGCCAAAATTCCAGACTCAATTCCGGGAGCTTCGAACGTCCGTTTTTCAATCCGTCTTCAGCCACGGGACCAGAATCCCACCACCTACACAATCATATTCCCCGGGCCACTTTCCACTCTCAACCCCCAGGGAGATTTTTTTATCATACTCACACTCAGGTATGCATGCTCACATTCACATCTTGTTGGATAACTGTTAAATGTTCTTTATCTTCAGATATTGTTCATGTCAAGTATTCAGTTTTCATATGTGCAGGTACTTGGTCATCCTCCATCCGTGCTACCCTTTCAGGTATATCATTAATACTGACATGTAATCATTCCCTCTAAATATCATTTGCATCTCCAGTAACACCCTCTTACATTTACCTGTAGGGTCCATATATCCAGATCTGCAGTACCGTCACCTCCACTACATTTTGGTACTGTCACCCAGTAGCACTCTTCCTCACATGAGTTGTCCCATTCATAGTCCCCTTTGGCATTTTGACACTCATGCTGCTTTTACCCTTTAGAGATGGGAGTCCCGTTAGTCTTACGCATTTTTTGAGAATCAACAACATACTCCTTCTCCTCATTTTGCTAACTTACCAAATGGACTCCCAGGTTACCTCATCATGGTTCTATGTTGACTGCACATCCGTATTCACCATCCATTTCATCTACCATCATTTTTCCCATCTACAGATTGTCCCCCATACATTTCCCTAATACAGAAACCCGCCTATGGGGCCCCAACCCGCCACTTATTTTTCCAAGCAACTTGCGCCATCATCAGGCCAAGCCATCTTACACTGAGGCACCCGTTTCTGTATCTACACAGTTATCCCAATTTATTTTTTATTCTTTTGGTAATTATACAAACCCTTTTTTCGCATTTTCATAGCTTTCTGTTGTCGCCTTTAGCGACCTTCCTTTTCCTGGCAAAGAAACACTTGTCGCCCTTGGTTGGGGCATTTTTCACTTCCTCTCATCAATGACATTATACATAAACCCCGAGTATCTTACAGTCCATACACCTTGTTGATCTCTGTGTTTGTCCATTTTGTCGCACCTTTGGCATAACTCACCCTCGTCTAGTCGCCCCCCTGACGCTAGATTCAATTTTACGGTTGCTACCACTTTTCATATCTCAACAACCAAGGGCAGTCTTGAGTCTCACCGCATATTGACTTCGTCCATATAGATCATCAGTTCGTGATCTCATCCAATGGATTTCAAGAAGCCCTTTTCTTCTTGGAGTCGTGTCTCCCTTTCTGTTGACATCAACACGGTTTCCAGAAGGGCGACAATATCTTGACTCTCATTACCTTTACAATGAGGAGTCTCGGATGGCACAGGGAAAACCACCATTGTTCTCTGCTGTCATTGACCCCCATAACATTTGACTTCAACACTATCTCATGTTACGGTGGGTCTTACTTTGCGACTATTCCAATTGTTTTATCTTAATCGAAGACCTCTGATATTTGATTGACTATCAATGTCTGCACATTATCGACACTTCTCACAGGTGTCCTTACATTTTTCAGAGTTTGTTCACCATTAGAATTGTCCTTTGTTATTATCAAACCACCCTGGAGGGCGCTGCAGTGATCTACGTCCACACACAACTTCAGTTACTGTATTACATCTTTTTTGAGTTACATGACACAAGCATGGGGCATGCCCACCTCATTTGTACACAATTTATTTTTACACCTTGAGAAAGGTTGGGTCCTATAGGTTCCCCTCTCCCTCCAACGGGTCGCTCTTGATACTCTCATTATCGCTCTCTCTTATAATGGCACTCTCAGTAGAAGAAACATTGATGAATTTTGGCTATATGTATGCTTCTAACCCCATCCATTAAGGGGCATATGTTATCACTGAAATTTCGTCCACAAATGGTTACAGGAATCCAACATCTATTAGTTCACCCATGGACCAAAAATGACCAAAAATGCATTTCCAAAAGGTCCAAAACTATACAACCAACAATAAAATTAGTATGCGCTAAGATTACACAAGGAGTGCGCGCACATGTGCCATTCAAAAACGCAAGAAATGCGCACATGCGCATGATGCGCGACTGTGGACGCAAAAAAACACGCATCCCTCAAAACGACGCATTTATGATATTGGGCGGCCTCCCACCCACTTCTGGTTCAGCTTCAAAGTTGATTTGACATCCAAATCTCGGCTTAATCCGGATAGGTGGCTGGTCAAAGACCTAAGGGTGCCTTAAATGGCCTCTCGTTCACACTAAAAGCTGGTTGAATAATGCCTCAAAGTTATGCTATAAAAGAGGCCATGGGTGCACTACATTTTAAAGGAATTCATTTGTATTGTTATGTTGCTGATATTCTCTTGGAGGATCCTCTTTCCTCATCAAGAGCATGCTAGCACCATTTCAGTTAGCCATTCATATCACCTCTAGATTGGATGTGCTTTGGATTCTCTTCACCATTTCATTTTAGTTCCTCACTTGTAATAAGAGCTCAATATTTGGGGGTCCAAGAGCCCTCCCTTGGAGGAAGAGGGGACCCAAAGTCTCCGTTTCTTTTTGGTGTTTTCTTTCCACTAATATAATATTTTCCATTGGTGGCATGAGTCTTGTTTGTTTCTTTTTCTAATGTCCTTATACACTCTAGTTTAATTCCTTAAATGCCCCCCTATTCACACTAAAAGCTAGTTGAATAATGCCTCAAAGTTATGCTATAAAAGAGGCCATGGGTGCACTACATTTTAAAGGAATTCATTTGTATTGTTATGCTGCTGATATTCTCTTGGAGGATCCTCTTTCCTCATCAAGAGCATGCTAGCACCATTTCAGTTAGCCATTCATATCACCTCTAGATTGGATGTGCTTTGGATTYTYTTCACCATTTCATTTTAGTTCCTCACTTGTAAGAAGAGCTCAATATTTGGGGGTCCAAGAKCCCTCCCTTGGAGGAAGAGGGGACCCAAAGTCTCCCTTTCTCTTTGGTGTTTTCTTTCCACTAATATAATCCTTTCCATTGGTGGCATGAGTCTTGTTTGTTTCTTGTTCTAATGTCCTTATGCACTATAGTTTAATTCCTTTTATCGTTCTTAGTTTAATTCTTTTCTTATTTTTTATGCTTTATATTTCTAACTCTTTCCTCTACTGCTGTCTTGCCTAGCTGACCCAACTGGGCTTGTAAGCACCCTTATTTTTCTCATTTAGGTGATAAAAGAGGTGCAACAGTTTGGCAACTCCATTGGGGAAAGGTATCAATTTCCTACCCCATTTGGGTTATTTTATCTCTTTTTTCTGTTTATTTAACCTACAGGTACCATAAAAAGCCCAAGCCGACCTGCAAAAAGTCAAATTCAAAGATGAGTTGAGAGAATTTCGTTCAGAATTTTCTTCATGGTCGTGTGTCAGACGTGCGCTGGTATTTCAAACCCATTGTTCTGCATAGATCACCCTGCGCACCTATGCCCAAAGGTCACTTTCAACCTGCACATTGGCGCCATATGCACCCCTGTCTACTCTGAGACCCGCACATATGCTCAGAAAATTACACATTGTAAGGTTTTGTGATCTGTGGAGAGCCCATAGCCTTCTTAAAATTGATTCCATGTATATTGTAATCTGCACCACACTTACATTTCCTTTCCATATAAAGGGATTAGTCAAAACATAGGCACTTAGGGGTTAAAATCATTATTTTCCCTCTTTTTGTTTTTCATTTTTCCACATGGATGGCTTGCTTTGACTAAAGTTAAGTTGGAATAATTCTAGATCACATATAAAACTTGCATTGGGACCAGAAATTGGATATCAATCGTTGAGTATGCTCTTTTCTCGCGCCCTAAAGCGATCCCGAGAATAAAAAACAGATCAAAGGAAAATTTCATCTCCCTTAAAAAAACAAAAATCTTTAGGAGAGGACAACAACCCCCTCGGGACTCCTCTTAGTTTATTTTTCAAACACATCTTAAAATTGTAAGGGCCCATACATGCCCACATGCTACAAAGATAGGATAGTGTTGAAATTTATTTACTTAGATTAAATCACTAGGGAAGTTTAAAGGTTTTGTAATAGGCCCATACATGCCCACATGTCCACAATCCAGGATAGTTTCAAAGCTTTCTTAGATTAGATCACAATAGGGAGTTAAAGGAAAAGTAAGGACCCACATGCCCACATGCTAGTTTCATAGGGACTTTAAAATTCTGCAAGGCTGTACCAATGACACATAGTAACTTAGGTAATCAAGACTTGTAAAGACCAAGTGAAGTCCACATGCATCAAGGTGACAACTAAATTATTAAAATTGGCACACTTTCACTTGTTCACACACAAAGTTCACCAAGCACTCACATAGTCTTTTCTAGAAATCGTGGAGGTAAAAGTAAGTTTCCTCCAACAGGATTCTAAAACGCCCCACCCTTTTTTGACGAGACTATCCACTGCCACTTAATTTCAACGAGGTTGGTTCACACCCTCAACCTCTCAAACAACCACACCTAAAATATTTCTAAAACATCACCAATTTTTCCTCCACAGGAGGTGCCAAAAGATTTTTTTTAGTCTAGGTAGGATATCGAGGATAGGCATCCAAATAACTCCCCGTTATCTGGTTCTCACATCTTCAAACAATAGAAGTTGTCAAATAGGGAACTTTAAATCCTCCAAGTCAATTGTTCCTACATTATAAGGCAGGGAGATACCCCTGAAGGGTTGAAGGCCGAGGTCCAGTTGTTCTGTGCGTCCTCCCTTGAGGCACCCACCTCTTGGACGAGATCCAACCTGTGACCCATTTCTGAGGCCGAAAATCTAAATGTCGCACTTTGACCGAGGTACCTAGTGATGAAATTTTAGGACATCTATACAGATGGCAATTGTGGGCTGCAATTGCACCTTTATCAGATATTGTGTGGCTATTAGGAAATATCGCCAGCTCTTTCGGGATATGCCCCCTCTACCCCTCTTTATAACTGATTACTTCATCCTTCACTAGTTCCTCTTCCGGTGGCTTCAGACCCCACTGTCGAGTGCTATTGGAAGGTCCAACGCTATTTGAGAGGAAGGATGTTACATCTTTTAGGACACGCACATTTGTTTTCTTTGTTCTCCCATGTGGACAAAATCCACCTATCCACATATATGCTTCTTTATTAAATTCCTTTATGTATGATGCCCTTCTGATTACATTTTATTGCGAAATATATTGGGAAATTTCAAGCAATTACAACAAAATCTCTTGTTCGTTTATTTGCTCTCATCACCATTTGCACACATCCACTTAGCTAGTCAGACATCATAGGGGACCCACATAATCCCCGTCTTTCCAGACGCTTTCTAAAACTCCCTCCTCTTCTAGGGGGAGTTCTTAGTCTCGCCCCCTCATCGACTTCACCTTCTCACACCTTTGTGAGTGTTACTGTATTAGGATCAACATTTTTTGGTTCCACTTTACTTGGGTCCACTCCCCAAGGTCAACCATCCACTCGCTCTGCTTTACATGGAAGCAGGAGGCCAACTTCTTCTCAAGGGGGAAGTACAAACCCACCTAGTCCCCCTCAAGGGTCAGGTACAAAAAACACTCACACCATGGCTTGAACTAATCCTCCACCACCACTCCAGATGCCATACTTAGCTTCCTTCAACATACCAGATCTGAGCAAACTCACAAATGATCCCATATTGCATGACCCCACATGGCCTGCAATGCCTACCAAACTACCTTCAGACATCCCCAAGTTTGAAGGAAAGGCAGGAGATGACCCTGCCAACCACGTCATGACCTTCCACTTATGGTTCTCTTCAAACAACATCATGGACGATTCCATCTGACTAAGGTTATTTCAACACACACTCACTGGCCCATCAACCAAGTGGTATGTAGATGAAAAATCAGGGTCCCATGCGACTTTCGAATCTTTGGCCAAAGCCTTTTTAACCTTCTTTAAATAACCAATCCGCCATGACAATGGTATTGAACTACTCTTTGATTTTAAGCAAACCTCAACCACCCATATCGCTAACTACATTCACGAGTGGTGTCAACGACATAGTTTGTGCAAAGCATAAACCACCAAACAACAATGCCTGGATTGGTTTCTCAGATCACTTGTCTCTCTCCTCGGTAAAGATGTGGCTTCCACCTTCCCCCAATTAGAAGAAAAATCCATTAGCAAGGCTCAACAATACGACCTCATCTATTCATAATCTAGATACTTATACATAGCGTTACCTGACCTCCCGAGACCCATACCATTTGGCCAAGACAAACTTGGGATGTCTCACTCAGCAGATGGATTGATTGGTAACACCACACATCACAATACACAACCCCAACAACCACTTATGTATGTCATACCTCAATATTCAAAAGTATATGGAGGGCCCCCTTATTATCCTCCTCCCTCTTATCAACAACCATACCCTGTTGCCCCCCCTCCACCCATAAGTGGACCCCCATCGACACCCGCAATACGCCCACCTATCCAACCAAGTTCTGGTAGTCCCTCTACCTCAACTTATACCCTAAGCACTAGCGAAAGCGCCACACCTTCCTATGTACATTACGGATCATTACCACAACATAATCCATACTTTCCATTTCCTGGCCCTCCACAACCCATGGCTCCACCACAAGGACACCCACACATTGGGGTTAATTTTGTTCAGCCTTCTCCCATTCAACAATATCAAAAATTTGAACAACTGAATATGACAAATCCAACCCATCAGTCGAATAATGCCAAAAATAAAGGAAAAAATTGGAACAATAAAAATCCAGGGCAAGGAGGGAATCATCCCCAACAAAACCAACTTGCTAGGCACAACTAGAACCCAGGGAACCAGAACCCTCAAGGGGGAAGAAATAATAAGTGCTAAGGGAAAAATAACAACAACCTTCGAACTGAATTCCCTTGTTCCCTCTGTGGTGAGTTTGGTCACTATACTCACCACTTCCCCCAAATCGCTGACTTTAAACGGATGAAAGACTCTATGAATGGACCACATCCTTCAACACCTCCTGCCCCTCAATAGGCCCCACAACAATATGTGCAACAACCACCCCCAACCGTGTTGAAAAACCCCCTTCCACACCAAGGGGTGATGAACACCCAACAAGACATGTAACCTGCCCCACCATAGATGGGACAATATCCCAATATGGACAATCCTACAGATCACACTATCCTCCTCACTAGCGAGGAAGAAGTCCTTCTACAAACGCGCAATCGTCAATACAACGCACCCCCAAAGTCTTCTCCCACCACCTCGGAAGCATCCCTAGTCACAACTGGACCCCCTTTGATGATTCCTTGCCCTAATACTAGAACGCCCCTTCGTATTCATCGCATCCCATTGCGTAGGAATGTTCACAACCCTCAGGCTAGGGTGACTCATAATTACAATCTGGTTGATGACTTGGCTCAATCACTTGCTGCCATGTCAGTCTTAGAAGTCCTTCAAACTTGTGCCACTCAGCGAAAATCATTACTTTCAGCCCTGGGGGCAGTCAACCTTGCTGATACCCGACTCATCACATTTGATCTCGATAGCGGAGAACCTCGTCTCCCCACTCTTATCACTTTTCAAATACCGGTTAAAACATGGAACATTACAGTTCATCGATGCATCATTGATGAAGGTGCATCCACATGCATCATGTCTAAATCCGTATGGTAGAAACTGGGTTCCTCCGAACTCATACCATCTGCCATTACCTTAAGAGCTTATGACAGATGGCCATATTCCCCCGAAGGGCTCTTCCAGAATGTCCCCGTTGAACTTGGGGGAAAAACCATTCTTATTGACATTGAGGTTATCGATGCCCCACTCGATTACAATATCTTGTTCGGTCGTAGCTACATGTATGCTATGAAGGCAACTGCCTCTTTTGTGTTTCGAACCATGATGTTCCCCCATAATGGAAAGATCATTACCATCGATTAGGTTTCACATTATGAGCCTAACCTTTCTGCCAACATCGATAACATCCTTCCTTTCGTCCACACTAATCCCGATACTTACCCACTCATCGATATGGGCCCCTGAATTTTCAAAGACCCATCCTTGCTAGGGACATACCATGGAGCACCACCACTCATCCATCCTCTCGCATAGGTATGTGTCATCTCATCCAATGGAACTGAAATTGGAGATACCCTTCCTCCCAACGAGGCCTCTCTTATGCTTGACATACCACTAGTCATAGAGATTCTTCCTCAGGAATTACCTAAAAACCCTCTAGCTTCACCTGTTCCTGATTTCACCTTACCCCAAGGTCACATCCTGGTTTGGGAAACAATCCCCCAAGCCCTTACTCAAATCCCCTTCTTTTACCCTCCACTAGGCGTACAAGCTTTCCAAGTAGCCACAACGCTTACCCTTCCCAATATGGTACTGGAAATCCTAGTATGGTATCTACATCCACCAACCATGGTCCCTCAACCATCCGTCCCTCCTCAAACCGAAGGAATCTCAGTGCAAATTCCAGTGCCTACTCCCACCGCACCACCCCCACCCACTAGCACCACTGCTACTGTTGGGGGCAGATGAAAGAAGAAAGATCCCACCGCTCCTTTACCCCCACATGTTCAACCTCCTTGCACACAATGCGAGAAATACGAACACCCCACCAACAAATGCCCATCTCTACCAGAGCTACGTAATCTAATTCAACTCCCTCGAGCACCACCATCGCTCGTCGCTTCATCAAGTACTGTCGCTATCTCCCCTAACACCAATAGCAAAGGACTGCGAACCAAATTCGCATGCACCATATATTTAGAATATGGCCATTACACACACCATTGTCCAACATTACCTCAATTCCGACCGACACTAACGACAGTATGCTAGAGATTTCAACAAGAACCCACTCCATCCGCGTCATCTCAAACACCTCTTACCGACATCCATTATGTCATGACCTCAGTCAACGAATGGATGAGATGCCCTTGCTCTCTCTATAACTCGCTAGACTATTTTACCTACCAGTGTCCCATGATTATTGAATACAGGCGTCGAAAAATGGCCCTGATTCAAAATCCTCCTATCATCACACCACCATCGATGCCAGGAATTCCCCCTACTCTCTCTCCCGATGTTGTTTATATCCTCTCCCCTGAATCGGAGGGACTCCCTACCCCTCCATGGTTCCTCGATATCCTAGAGCAAGATTTACCCCCAAACCCTTCCATTTCTCCGTGGTTCATGGATAGTCTCGAGGAAGATTTACCTCCAAATCCTCCCAACTCTCTAGTTTAACTCCCCATGGAAAGTCTATGCTCAAATACCATTTTCAACCCACCATATCTTGATATTTGGTTTATGACGAGTGAACCATCACAACCCCCTTGCATCACCCCACCTACCCCTTCTCCATTAGAAGACAACCACATAATAACAATCACTAACATTACCTTTCTGGATCCCTTATATTCTCGACAGTTCCACTGTGACGAGGACATCCTCGAAGAGTTAACTACCCCCGATTGCCCATGGGATGTGCTCCACCATAGAGCGCTCTTTCTTTCCCAGGAAGCCTTCACACCTCCTGACCAAAACCCCATATATGCAGTTGAAACCAAATATTTTGTCCCATCCGGGCATATAGATTGGTTGAATAACCCTATCCCTACCCTCGACGCTTTTCCCCAATATGGCCAATATTACCCCAACCATCAAAATTGATATTTCCATCAAATCTGGAGTCATAGACGAAATCACCATTGGCACCGCATGCTCTCCTAAAGAAATCATCGCGTACAAAGCCCTCTTCCAGAAATACCGCAACATTTTTTCCTGGTCATACACAGATATGCATGGCCTTGATCCTTCTATTGTCGAACATCGTATAGACACGTGGTCAGATATCACACATGTCTACCAAAAGTAGCGTCCGCTACACCCATCCAAAGCAGTGGCCATTAAGGACGAGATTGACAAGTTATGCACTGCTTTGTCCTTCATGGATGGCTTCTCTGGCTACAACCAAATTCAAATTCACCCAGCTAATCCATACGAAACGACATTCACTACCCGTTGGGGCACTTTTGTGTATCGTGTCATACCTTTCAACCTCAAGAATGCTGGCGCCACTTTCCAGTGCGCCATGACATACATATTTCATGATCTGGCTCATATCATCCTGGCATACTTGGACGACCTCACAACTCGATCCAAGAAATGCACTCAACATCTCGATGATTTACGAATCATCTTCCACATGTGTCATCAATACAATATCCGCTTGAACCCCCTCAAGTGCGTGTTCTGCATCACTGTTGGACACCTCCTTGGGTTCATCGTTTCCCAACATGGTATTACTGTGGACCCACTCAAAGTCCAAGCCATCATAGAAATTCCCCCTCCTAGGAATTTACGCCAACTGCAGAGCCTACAAGACAAAGCTAATTTTTTACAACGCTTTGTCCCAGATTACGCCACTCGTGCACACGGCTTCGTTCACTTACTATGCCACGACATCCCATTCCATTGGGATGAACATGCCCATAATGCTTTTGATGAGATTAAAGCAACACTCTCCAATGCCCCTTTGATTAGTTCACCCGACAATAATCGTGACTATATCCTGTACATATCAGCCTCAACCGTCTCAGTAACAGGAGTTCTCGTCCAAATAGGAGATGATGACCGTGAGCATGTCATTTACTACATTAGTAAAAACCTTTCAGTGACACCCTTGAAATACAATCACGAAGAGAAACTAGCCCTTGCAGTTGTCCTCGCCGTCCAGAAACTGTGCCATTACATTCTTCTTCGAACTACCAAAGTCGTTGCAGATTCCAACCCCATGCAATACTTACTCAGTTGTCAACAAATTAACAACAAATTTTCCTGATGGATCGTCATCCTTCAGGAGTATGACCTCAAATTTTCCACACCCAAGAGCAAGAAAGCCCTCGTCCTTGCCAAACTCATCATGACTTTTCCCCCCGCTACTACCAGTACCCCAGTCAATATCGATTTCCCCAATGAACATCTCTTTTACATCCCCTCAGATGATCCTTGGTACGATGATATTCTCGTCTACCTTCGAACCCAGAAATTTGAAAACCATCTCTCCTGAGATGATCGTCGACATATTCATCACCAGGCTCCCTGCACCTCCTTATCAGTGACATCTTATATCGGCAAGGGGTCGACACTGTACTCTGTTGATGTTCGAGTATCAATGAGGCCAATCGAGTCTTCAACGATTGCCACAGTGGTGCGTGCGGGGGCCACCTCTCAGGGATGTCCATTGCTCATAAAATCATTCGTGATGGTTACTTTTGGCCTACATCGTTTCATGATTGCATCCACACTGTGAAGTAATGTGAAAAATGTCAGCTTTACGCCAACAAAACACGAGCACCACCTGCTCTCCTACACCCAGTCATCACTGCTGGCCCCTTTTGCAAATGGGGCATAAACTTCATGACTTGCAACCCTCCATCCAACAATGGACATAAATACATCATCATTGCATCTGACTACTTCACCAAGTGGGCTGAAGCCATGCCTACCTTCAATAACACTGCTGACACTGCAACATGTTTTTTCTTTAACCACGTCATTTCCTGCTTTGGAGTACCACTACAACTAGTATCTGATCACAGGAAACATTTCGAGAATGAGATTTTCATCGAACTTTCATCCAGGTTAGGATTCTCCCACGAGTTTGCCTCCCCATACTACCTTCAGTCAAATGGACAGGTTGAAGCAGTCAACAAGGTCCTCAAAACCATGTTGCAGTGCACGTTTAACAAACATAAGATCAATTGGTATCATATGTTATTTTCCGCGCTATGGGATTATCGCACGACAGTTAAAACTACCACTGGTTTCACACCATTTCATCTAGTCCACGGGGTCAAGGCCACTCTTCTCATCGAGTGCGAAATTCCCACCTTACGCACTGCTATTAAACTATTACCCGACACTGCTCCAATGGAGCAACGTTTGCTGAACTTAGAGTCCCTAGATGAGGATTGTCAATCTTCATTACAAAACAATGAGGTAGCCAAAAAATGGTCAATGGTCACCTTTGATCGCCATGTCAACCTTCGCTCATTCAACAAAGGAAACCTCGTCCTTTCTTACAATATCGCTCACGACACCCTCAACCATGGAAAATTTGAGTCACTTTGGCATGGACCTTACATCATCCAATATTGCCTCACTAAAGGTGCATACATCCTGGCCTCTCCCGAACGACACCCTCTCAAATAACCCATCAACGGGTTGTGCTTAAAGAAATTTTATGCCTAAGCGTAGCCATTCTACACTAGGCTTTTCTTTTTCATACACTTTTTTAGAGTTTTTAATCTCCTTTCCACACACGTTGCGTCTAATTTACCATTTGTGTTATTGATATATGCCTCCTCCATCGACCTACTACATTGGTTACACCGACAGAGCTAGCCGTTGGACACAGAGTCTCGCTTCGGCCGCTTGGGCCCTCTATTCCCCCTCACATGAACTACTCCACTCTAGCGGCATATGTTTGGGCTCAACAACCAACAACCAAGCAGAATATACTACCGTCATTTGTTGCCTTGCTGAGGCTAGCCACCATCATATTCGTCACCTTAGAGTCTTACTAGATTCCCAACTTGTCATTCTCCAACTCAACAATGTGTACCGTGTCCACGATCCTTGCCTCTTTCCCGAATACCTGCAAGTTAGAGTTTTATCTCGACATTTTGATTCCATTACATTTACACATATTCCAAGACAACTTAATCAAATAGCAGATAACATGGCTAACCTAGTGTTAGATTGGCATTTATCACATCAAGATACCAGTACGCATACATCAAACATCAATAATCTGTCACAACATATAAATTAGACATCATCAACAAAAAAGATAAAACACATGTGAACATCAAAAAGTTCCCAAAATTTATATCCATATATATATATCGATCAAATGTGCCATCAAAATGTTTACAAAAAATATAGTACATATACAACATCCGTAGGCCAGTTAACCACCTCGCCCCTATCAATACAAAACCGGTGTCACCACACCAAGTAGGCTCACAGGCGTATATAAATACCCAAAAATAAAAAAAATACATATAGAGACACTCATGGTGCCTCTAGAGCACCACCTCCTGGCCCTCTCTCGGGAGGCGACACCCCACCAACTATCGGTCCCTCCGACCCTAGGGGCAACCGCCCAGTCATATGAGCACCTGCTACTACTGCTCTCCGGACCACGGTCCACCACACCAACAGAACACCCACACACTGTTCCAAGACTCCCTCGTCTTGGATCCACGACAACATGCCCTCGGGCACTCCCTGTAGCACCGCCTGCAAGCGGCGACGAATATCCTCAAACTCTTCCCCGGTCTCAACCGAAGGAGCATGTGACGACCTTGCACCAGGGTCATCAAAGTGACATCTCCTAGCTGCTCTCTCCTCATCAATGGGTCTCACCTTAGCATCCTCCCGTCGTCGCCTCTCTCCTTCCCGTGACTCTCCCGTCAGAGGTCTCACTAGCCCTTGATGAGCTGGCGCTCTAACCATCTCAACCTCGCGTCCACGAGGCCCCACATCTACACATACAACAAACAAATAATAGCATCAACATCCACCCATACATAAAAATATACATGCTATACTATCTAAAAAAAATCAAAATATCACATCATACGTTTGTGGTCGAACACCTCTCCTAGGGGTAACACCATCTTCGGATCATCCCGGAAGTCCACCCCAAAATATAGGTATCATAATATGATATGTGGAATTTGCCGCCACACCTATGCAGCCTCAGACATGAAATAGTGGACACCCTCCCCATCATTGTGATGAATCAAAATCGTTGCCCACCGCCTCAGTTGCGGCTCTCGCACACAAGGTGCACCCAACAACACTCTCGGGCGCAACATAGGCACCCTCTCTAGGAACCATGCCACCAAGATAGACCCAACAGTGAACTCCCCTGAGTCTGCAGCTCGACACATGTCCAACTACCCTAACATCTTGGCATGCAGCATCAAGCCCCAGGCGAAATGCTCACCTGCCAGTGCCCTCTCCATATTCCTCAGCTGACCGCCACTAATCCGCTGAGTCGCGAGGGACCCATATGATATCACAACCATCACTACCACACAACGATGAACAAGGGTGTCTATCGACCCAATACTCACCACAAAACTTGACATGAATTTCTCTCCTGTACAGTACCTCCAGGCTAAGGTAACCAACTGCCTGTCCCCCGGTATCACGGGCTTCGTCGGTAAAAGGGTTCCCCGAAAAGGGAGCCCCGTCAGAAAGTATACATCCTCCAATGCAATAAAAGGCAGCTGCTCACCCCGCACCATAAAACAATGAAAATCTGGACTGCACATTCGAATCAAGAAATGCAAGAGGTACTCCTGGGCCTGTATCAAGGGGTACTCAAAGAACTTCAGCAACCGACAAGCTGCCAAAGTATCACGGACCGCCGACTTCTCATTGGTCACTACCTCCCGTAGGCATGACTAATCTCTCTCCCTCTAATGAATCGACATCGTTAAGACTAGTCACCTGCATCCACATATAGAGTACTCAATCAACTATCATCACCCATAAAAAACATCTAAACAATCCAAAAAGTCAAGTTTTTACACTTTTCAGCTTTGCCTCAAAGGCGCGGCTGTTTTCCCCATAGGCGAGCCCATATGCGCGCCTATTGGTGATACAGGGGCACATGCATGCGCCCTTGTCACATACACAGACATGCCTTGAGGCACAACTATTCGTCACACAGTTGCGCACATATGCCCGATTGTCAAGACCACAGCTGCGCACTCATGCGCATCTGTTATTCGCACAGGCGCGCATCCCATGCACGCTTATTTTCCTCACTTAAGAGCCCCCTTGCACGACTGTCAAAGATAAATCCGTGCACACATGTGAGGGTATCCTTTGATCGCCAATGCACCGAGGGGCCCACACTCACTTAAACCCCTTGTACGACCCCCAAGCAACCCTGCCCAAAAAACGAAACCCTAAGTCCTGTGCAGGAGGATACGATGACTAACCTAAAACTCGCGCATCTTGGAATGACTACCTCGATCGCCCAGAATCTCCAAATCTCCTCTCAAATCGCTCGTCCACTCACTACGACAACAGGTACAAATGAGGTGGCATTGTGGGCCCTACAACTATATATAGTTTGTTTTGCCAAAATTCCAGACTCAATTCTGGGAGCTCCGAACGTCCATTTTTCGATCCGTCTTTAGCCACGGGACCCGAATCCCACCACCTACACAATCATCTTTCCCGAGCCACTTTCCACTCTCAACCCCGAGGGAGATTTTTTTGATCATACTCACACTCAGGTACGCATGCTCACATTCACATATTGTTGAATAACTGTTAAATGTTATTTATCTTCAGATATTGTTCACGTCGGGTATTCGACTTTCATATGTCCAGGTACTTGGTCCTCCTCCATTCGTGCTACCCTTTCAGGTATATCATTGATACTGGCATGCAGTCATTCCCTCTGAATATCATTTGCATCTCTAGTAACACCCTCTGACATTTACCTGTAGGGTCCATATATCCGACTCTGCAGTACCGTCACCTCCACTGCATTTTGGTACTGTCACCCGGTAGCACTCTTCCCGACATGAGTTGTCCCATTCATAGTCTCCCTTGGCATTTCGACACTAATGTTGCTTTTACCCTTTAGAGATGGGAGTCCCATTAGTTTTTTGCATTTTTCAAGAATCAACCACATACTCCTTCTCCTCATTTTGTTAACTTACCCAATGGACTCCTAGGTTACCTCATCATGGTTCTATGTTGACTGCACTTCCGCAGTATCATTCACCATCCATTTCATCCACCATCAGTTTTCCCATCGCCATATTGTCCCCCATACATTTCCCTAATACAGAAACCCGCCTATGTGGCCCCAACCCTCCACTTATTTTTCTAAGAAACTTGCACCATCATCAGGCCAAGCCATCTTACACTGGGGCACCCATTTCTGTATCTGCATAGTTATCCAAACTTATTTTTTATTCTTTTGGTAATTATACAAACCTTTTTTTTCACATTTTCATAGATTTCCGTTGTCGCCTTTAGCGACCTTCCTTGTCCCGGCAAAGAAACCCTTGTCGCCCTTGGTTGGGGCATTTTTCACTTCCTCTCATCAATGACATTATCCATAAACTCCGAGTATCTTATTGTCCATACACCTTGTTGATCTCTGTGTTTGTCCATTTTTTCGTGCCTTTAGCACAACTCACCCTTGTCTAGTCATCCCACTAACGCTAGATTCAGTTTTACGGTTGCTGCCACTTTGCATATCTCCCCAACCAAGGGCAGTCTTGAGTCTCACCGCATCTTGACTTCGTCCATATATCTCATCAGTTCCTGATCGCATCCAATGGATTTCAGGAAGCCCTTTGCTTCTTGGAGTCATGTCTCCCTTTCTTTCGACATCAATGTTGTTTACATAAGGGCGACAGTTTGTTGACTCTCATTATCTTTACAATGAGGAGTCTCAGATGGCACAGGGAAAACCACCATTGTTCTCTGCTGTTGTTTAACCCATAACATTCAACTTCAACAGTATCTCATGTTACGGTGGGTCTTACTTTGTGACTATTGCAGTTGTTTTATCTTAGCCGAAGACCTCTGAAATTTGAAAGACTATCAATGTCTGCACATTATCGACACTTCTCATAGGTGTCCTTACCTTTTTCAGAGTTTGTTCACCATCAGAATTGTCCTCTGTTATTATCAAACCGCCCCGAAGGGTGTTGCAGTGATCTACATCCACACTTAACTTTAGTTACTGTATTATATCTTTTTTGAGTTACATGACACAAGCATGGGGCTTGCCCGCCTCGTTTGTACACAATTTGTTTTTACACCTTGAGAAAGGTTTGGTCGTATAGGTTCCCCTCTCCCTCCAACGAGTCACTCTTGATACTCTCATTATTGTTGTCTCTTACAATGGCACTCTTAGTAGAATAAACATTGATGAATTTCGGCTATACATATGCTCCTAACCTCATCCATCAGGGGGCATCTGTTATCACTGAAATTTCGTCTGCAAATGGTGTCAGGAATCCAACAACTATTATTTCACCCATGGACCAAAAATGACCAAAAATGCATTTCCAAAAGGTCTAAAACTATACAACCAACAATAAAATCAGCATGCGCTAAGACTACACAAGGAGCGCACGCACATGCGCCATTCAGAAACGCAGGAAAAGCGCACATGCTCAATATGCGCGACTGTGGACGCAAAAAACTGTGCATCCCTCAAAACGACGCATTTATGATATTGGTCGGCCTCCCACCCACTTCTGGTTCAGCTTCCAAGTCGATTTGACATCCAAATCTCGGTTGAATTCGGCTGGGTGGTTGGTCAAAGACGTAAGGGTGCCCTAAATGGCCCACTGTTCACACTAAAAGCTGGTTGAATAATGCCTCAAAGTTATGCTATAAAAGAGGCCATGGGTGCACTACATTTTAAAGGAATTCATTTGTATTGTTATGCTGCTGATATTCTCTTGGAGGATCCTCTTTTCTCATCAAGAGCATGCTAGCACCATTTCAGTTAGCCATTCATATCACCTCTATATTGGATGTGCTTTGGATTCTCTTCACCATTTCATTTTAGTTCCTCACTTGTAAGAAGAGCTCAATATTTGGGGGTCCAAGAGCCCTCCCTTGGAGGAAGAGGGGACCCAAAGTCTCCCTTTCTTTTTGGTGTTTTCTTTCCACTAATATAATCCTTTCCATTTGTGGCATGAGTCTTGTTTGTTTCTTGTTCTAATGTCCTTATGCATTATAGTTTAGTTCCTTTTATCGTTCTTAGTTTAATTCTTTGCTTATCTTTTCTGCTTTATATTTCTAACTCTTTCCTCTTGTTGGAGCCGCCTTCTTCTAAATAAGTGAGATGTTATATTTAAGCCCAAAAATCTAGTTTCAGGAGTTCGCTTATTTCATGACGTTTCTCACTGTCTTTAGTATCCCAACATGCGAAGTGGCAATAACGGTTTTAAAGTTTACCCAGGTCAGTGTCAGGAGTAAATCACTTTAAAGCTTAGTTAAGCACTGTCGGGATTTCGCGACTCGACGATCGCTCTCCCAAAAAGAAATACCTTCGTAGCTCCGAGTCGCGAAGTCGCGATATTCATTAATTAAGCATGGATTAATAAATAACTTAATTCAGATCACGAATAATTAACTAATTCGCATCATCGCGATTTCGGGTTTTGGGGGCTCAAAGGCCAGGAGTGAAATCTTCCGATACGACGAATGCCGAAAAGGGGGGATTAAATACTAAAACACACTTAATTAAAGAATCTAAACTAGATTAATTGACGCATTAAGCAACCTTTAACACGCACCGTCTACAGAGTAAGTTTTAAATGTTTTTGCGTTTGTTTGTGTTATGACTCATCAAACATTTATGGCATTTATTTGAACTGCGGTGAGGTGACAGATAGTAGGATCTCATTTTTACTTCTAAATCTTTCTATTAAGCGATTTGACCGTTCTGTTCGCAAGGACACTCGGGGTTTAAATGACCAAGATAGAGAGTTTTTCCTTCATTATTTCAGTTCTCATTTCTATTTGCGCGTAGAGCCATTTTACCAGGTTAACCACTGTTTGTGATTTTCAAATCTTTTCAACAGGTGGTCTAGTTGCAGGTTTCACTATCAGGGCTAGATTGGTATCTAGAGGCAGAATTTTTGTATATTAGGGTTTTTGACACCTCTATCCCTCCATATGCTCTCCCGCTATTCCTGCTAGATAAGCTATTGTGTCATGAGATCGCCGGACAGACTGTGCTCGGTGGAATAAGCAAAGAGCTCAAAGGAGTATCAAAAAAGGTATGGCCGCCCTTCCCTATTCATATTGTTGCGTATTCCTTGTTAGATTTTGGCCACGCCAAAGTCGAGGCTACGACTTTAGAAGAAATGAAGCTGGTGGATATTGAGTTCAAGAAGCATGACCTTAGTAAGGTTGTGAGCAATCACCTGGAAAGTTGCGGCCTGAAGAGATATGAACAGGAGGATTTCCCTAATGATGAAATATTTCGAGGCGCTAGGTCCTTCTCTGAAGTCCTAAATCGGATTCAAGCCCTGCTACCCGGAGATATGGCCAAATTTTTGAAATTCCAGGAGCACCAACGGAGTTGTCTCCCCCAGATTTTACAGTGTGAAGCCCCAAAGCTTCCAGTTACAAAGCAGATAGAAGCCAAAGGTGCAAAGGACTCGTGTCCTAGCGGGGAGAAGGACCAAGGGAAAACAGGGGAGGCTGGAACCTCAGAGAAAGGAGCCGAATTCCCCCACAAGCAGGAAGGAAACCCCAAAAAGGGTATACCAGGTAATCAGGCCCAAGGCCAAGTAGAGATACCCTTGCAGGGATTGGGCGACTCACTGTCGCTCACGTCAAACAAGTCGGTCATAGAGGTCACACCGAAACAACCATCCAAGGAAATCGACAGTCCGATTGTTATTATCACACCCTTACAGTTCACAAAGGGGAATCCTGATGCAGGGTGGATTTTCAATGAAGAACCGACACCCATTTCTGTAGAGGAGATGCCTCCTAACGAATTTTTCTTTGACAAAAAAGAAAGGCCGTGGTGAGGCAAGAATTATATCAAAAAGAGGGCGTAATGGCTAAAAAATTTAAAATCATGACAGATGGGAAGGCTGTGAAAGAGGAAGAATTCACAGAGGAGATAGCCAGGACACTAGGGGCTTATGATACAACCAATTAATACTTAGTTGGGACTTTGAAGGCCCAATTGAAACGAAAGAACCTCCTGATCAGTAAATTGGAAGCTAAAGTGGCTACAGCTGAAGCCAATGTCAGGGATGAGGTGAGCAAGAGCCTTGAGGAAGCCCGAATAGCCGACCTACGTGAGATCGAGAAGCTTAGGTCCTACCTCGAGTAGGTGTGCTAGTTGGCGCAAATTAGCCAAACACAGGTAAGCCAACAGGGGCAACAAATTATAGAGTTGTAGTCGAAATTGGATGTGGCCGAGAACCAGGTTTTAGACATAAAAGTTTTTAGATCCCAGGCCATCGAAATCCGACATAAGGTATTAACGACTCAACAAAACCTGCTTGTAAAAGTAGGAACCATTCAAAACCATTTCCAGATGATAGATCAAGTATTAGAAAATATTTTTTTGAGAGAAAGAGAAGTCGGGGCAACACAGGTCGCTTTCCAAGATGCTGTTATAGCTACGACGAAGATAGAGACGGTTGACAGCTCCAAATTATCCATCGTAGAACAAACCAGAGGAAATATCCTGCTGAAGGTTTGGGAGCAGAATATATCAGAAAGAAAAGGGAGAGGTAATGAAGTGAAGAATTCTTGTGAGGAAACGTTCTCTTTGATAAGTAAAAGTTTACTAGACCTTGATAAGGAAAGCAGTGCTGGGACACTGGGCAAAATCAATATAGCTAAACATCTGTTGGACATCAAAGAAAACATGGAGAAGGAACAAGTGGAGATATCCCAGATAAGCCAGGTCGATATGGCCCAAGTGGAAAAATGGCTAGTACAACCAAGTTTACAATTATGCTCCATCATCACAGAGGACCGACAAGTAGGAAAAAGTTTTCCACAACTGGCAAAGAGTTGTTACATCTTTGAAGTAAGCAACCAAGCAGAGCCTTCCAGGTTGATAGCCCAGTTGGTGGAGAGGTGCGTCATTTGCATCGAGTAGGCGAAGGGGAAGGTTTCTGGTGCTAAATAATGATAGATGTCAACCTGTTCTATTTCTAGAGCTTGAAGGGCAGGGAAAGGAAGGTGCTCCGCCCTTACTAGGGAAGGCAAAGAGGAGGAGATGAAATGCTCCAATTTTCCATTTGTAACTGACAATTTTCTAGAACGATCGAAATTCTAGAGGTTCAGAAGTTTGTTTAAATAGAAGAAAGATTGTAATAGAAAGGGCTTTTTGCCATGAGTATATTGTAATAGAGAAAGTTCTCTTAAGCCAGGATTAATACAAAGCGAATTGAAGACTCCATATTTCGTCAAGATTGAGTTATGTGTTTTTCCTCTGTATTTCATGCTTCATGTCATTTTTACATATATGTCTTTGATGAATGTTTTAGCTACAATTTAGTATAATTTCTACTATGGTGATCAGGTTCTAGGTATCTAGTTATTTACATTTTTTCCTCTGTATCGGCTACTAGCAGGTACAATACCTGTTAATTATTTAGATCTCTACATTATATGCTTTCATCAAGGTATTCCTTTCTTTTTTTTTTCCCATAGCGTGGGATTCCTTTGAAATTGATGCCCCACATTGTTGACAGCTCTATGTTTTCGCAATTGGTTTCAAGATTTTAAACTCAGTTACAGAAAACGGTCTTCGTTTTCGTTAAACCCTTCGATTGGCTTCACTGAATTTTCCCTGTATAGTCTAAAGTTGAGATAAGCACTTTAAAGAATCCACCTTCTTTTAAAGCTCTATTCTCCTCATGACTGTACCTGTCATAAGACAACCCAACATCAAACCTAGTCTATCGGATCAAACCAGCATCACTTTAAATCTTTTCCATACCATACTCAAGATCACCACCACCCGGACAGAGCTCGAAAGTTCATGGGCTGCCATCGAGCAGGATATCTGCATTCGAGAATATTTGGAAGCTAGACAAAGACAACTCAGAGATCGACCATAGCTTCATCCCCCCAAGTTGTTTCTTCCCCTTACTTTTCTTTCACTCTTTTTAGATGCTTAGACCCTACACTTTATAGCCTTAAGTGTAGACTCAGGAGCAACATCTTTCTGGCGCCGTTGCCGGGGACGGAGAATCATAGTCACTTTCCCCTAAGAAAACGACATTTCCAAGTTTTGTTTTTTGATAGTGAACAAAGAGAGAACACCTTGTTAAGGCTAAACCTTCATCATTCACTTGGCGACTCCACTCTTAAAGTAACCTGGCATCCTTTCGGAAGAACACCAGACAAAACCCAGATGCCAAACAGACAGTGACAGTTTCTAACCCTGAAAAAATACTAAGACCAAGGGGTGTTTTTAAACAAAACATGGTTGCATATCAACCCAAGTCTAATCAGTATCAAGATAATACCTCTTTCAAACCTTCATCCTCGCGAAAACTTCCTCTCAAGAAAACATCGGACAGTGCCGTCAAAACCGAGATCTCTTCAACTACCTCTTACGTTACGAGGGGTGACATGCCTGCCTCAAAGCTCATCCCTATCGATATCCCATCGAATCTCAATATAAACCCCTCTGTCACTCAAGGCATGGAAGAAGTTTTCATGTACATGGATTTGACACCGGTGGGTTCTCCCATTTAGATATCCTGCAAGTCGGAGGAGCCGAGTCCACACATACCTTCTTCTCTTTTTTCATCTTTTGCCTACCCTGGTAAAAAAATTCCTGATTTCTCCCTTTTCCACCCCGAGGAAGCATGAGAGTCGCTTTACATATTCTCCAACCCTCTTTCTAACTCACCGATTTCGTCTCCTAGGTTATCCATGGCCGCTGCCGGAGGAGGAGCAGGGGGAATAGGAGGTCAAGGCCAACAACTGCCTCCCAGGGTTTTTCACCAAAGTAGCTGCTAGATACGCCCCCTTGGTCCTTCCCGTACCTCTCCATGATTTACCTGAAAACTATATGAAAAACTTACCCAAGTTCACAGGAGAAGGGGATCTAACTGCAGTCGAGCATATCAATTTTTTTGATCAATTCGCTAATATTCTAGGTCTCGAGCATGAGGACGTGTGTTCCCGATTGTTTGTCCAAACCTTCGAGGG
This sequence comes from Picea glauca, assembly GCA_000966675.3. Classification (NCBI taxonomy): domain Eukaryota; kingdom Viridiplantae; phylum Streptophyta; class Pinopsida; order Pinales; family Pinaceae; genus Picea; species Picea glauca. The sequence goes on from JZKD02S1666758.1 coordinate 86,929, forward strand.
ACAAGTAAGAACTTGGTTTCAAAGCCTATCCCCAAGTTCAATAATATCCTACGATGCGTTAGAAGACCTCTTTCTCAAACAATGGGGTGAAATAAAGGATCATTTATACTATTTGACCGAGTTCGGGTCTTTAAAGAAAAAGGGATCTGAAACTGTTATGGAATTTATCCAAAGGTTTAACAAGTTGTATAATAAGATCCCTGTTGAAGTAACTTTCGTAGGAGATTTTGAACCTGATTTCACTCTACTATTAAGAGAAAGGAGAGGGGCCGACCTAACCAAAATGCAGGATGACGCTGTGGAAATTGAGTCAAACATGATGGCTTTGGGTAAGTTAAAAACGAAAATTGAGACGGGAAATAGGGAAACTAGACGTCTCAGAGAACAAGCAGGTCCCTCTGGATCTGGAAGATCCTCAGATGAAAAAATGGATGACATGGCTAGGATAATAAAATAACTATCAAACAAAATCTCGAGAATGGAGCTAGATCAATCCAAAGCTGATCAATTCGTTAAGATAGAATTCAGGAGAAATCCCAATCCTCGGTTCCAACCAAGAAAAATTAAAAATGAAGACCAAAAGATCCAAGAACCTCTGAAAAATGAAAATTTTATAGGGGGAAATGATATGCAAGAGTTCGAAGACTTGGAAGAAGACACAAACAACTTAGGCGATGACTGTGTACAACCTCACTTGACCAAAGAAGATTATGAGAAGTCCCTGAACACGGAACAATCATCGATCGAAGACAAAAATGACGCTGATGACTTTGCTTATCAAGGAATGGCCAACACCATAATGGTCGAACTCAAGCACAAGTACAATCTGAGGCCCAAAAACAAACCTGTGTCGACTGCGCAACCCAAGAAAATTTTGCCTAGGGGAGAAATATACGAGCCCATCCAGAAAGAGATCGAGATGCGAAATAAGATAGGGGTAGATTTGCAGAATACCAACGTAAAAGGGGCCGAAGCCCAAGCGAGAAAAAATAAGGCAGCTGAAACGTAGACCCCTAAACCAGAAACACTGAAATTAAAACAGTGCTACTAAATAAAATGGATCAAAAGGAGTCCGAGGTTTCAGCCAAGGAAATGGATAAAACAGCGGGAGTTTTCTGCCTAGAAAGCGAGATAAAAAAGATAAATATGCCCATACCTTTGGTCGAGCTGGCGAAGAATCCTGTGTATCGAAAAAAAATAACCAAGATGATAAATTTTTCAGATCTGGAGAGTCACTCTGATGTAATAAATCTGGAAGATGACGAGCCTAATATCACTTTTGGTCCACATTTTGAAGGTGCCAGAGATACCGTCGCCCCTTTCTATATTACCCTGAAAGTGCATGATCGACTGTTGCATAATTGCATGCTGGACTCCGAGGCTTGTCATAATGTAATGCCCAAATCTATTATGGATAGACTAGGCCTTGAAATCACCAGACCCTATGGAGATCTTTACTCGTTCAATTCAAGGAGAGTAAAGTGCATGGGATGATCAAAGATCTAGTAGTCACCCTCATCCAGATTCCGGTGAAAAACGTCCTAATGGATGTAGTTGTTGCCGGTATACCCCCAAAGTATGGTTTACTATTATCTAGATCTTGGGGAGCCAATCTCGGGGGATCCCTTCAGCTGGATATGACCTATGCCACAGTCCCTATTTTTGGTGGACAGTTCACACGGTTATATAGAGAAACACGTTTGGCATATACGGTAAGTGATCCACAGAATCCTAACAATTACCCGGTTTACATCGCCAATCAAGACCTGGGAAATTATATTCTATCCTTTGACGATACTAAATAAAGTTGTGCAGAAGAAGGTGACATCAATGAAATCGGAACCGAAAAGATAGCTAAAAATATGCACAACATTGGAACTTGGAAAATATTCTTTGACGGAGCTTCGTCATGTGAAGGAGTAGGTGCGAGAGTGCTTTTCATAGCACCTAAAAATGAATTCGTTGTCCCTTTTTCGTACAGGCTATAATGGGACATAGACTGCACAAACAACGTTTGCGAATATGAAGCTCTAGTCCTGGGTCTGGAAGCTACCAAGAAGATGAACATAAGGAACTTAGAGGTCTATGGAGATGCATAACTAATTGTGAAGCAGGTAAATCGACAATATCAGGCTAAGCACCCAAGACTGAGGTCTTACAGAAATTGCACCTGGGATCTAATGGAAAATTTCTTTTCATTAGTAAAGGTTCATTTCATCCCACGAGCCAAAAACCAGCAAGCCGATTCACTGGCCAAAGCGGATTCGACTTTCGTACCCCCTACTGCTTTCAAATTAAAGTACCACATAGAGGTAAGGCATAGACCATCCATACCAAACAACATACAACACTGGCAGGTCTTCTAGGATGACAAACAGATCAGAAAGTTCCTAGAAATGGTGGGTTATTTCTCCGAAACCCACATTGACTAGGAGAACCAAAAAAATCATATGTGGATTATGCAGGAAGAGGAGGAGCCCCAGGAGTTCCGAGAAAAAATTGCAAATCATCGCCTGCTAGTGTTAAAAAGTAATTAGATCCCTAAGGGCCTGATACCTCTGGAAAGGTTGTTTGATCAAAACGACATGCCTCTGAAGTCCACCTTGTAGCCCCAACCGGAGGAGGTCGAAGACTGTGACGTGGGCACCACCAAAGAGCCTGGAATAGTGAAGTTATCAAAGTACCTCCCTCCTGAGATAAAAAGAAAGTATAAGGACTTACTCGGGCGGTATAAAGATGTCTTTGCATGGTCTTATGATGAGCTCATAACCTATGATACCTCTGTAATCGAGCACAAGATACCTTTGAAACCTGGTGTTAAGCCCTTCAAACATAAGCTTAGACAAATCAACCCCATTTTACTGCCTGTGGTTCAAAGAGAAGTGAAAAAGCTGTTAGACGCAAAAATTATTGTACTTCTCAGGTACTTTGATTGGGTGGCGAACTTAGTCCCGGTTAGGAAGAAAAGCGGGGAGATCAGGCCATGCATAGACTTTAGAAATCTAAATAGGTCCTCCCTCAAAGATAACTATCCTCTACCCAAAATGAATCACGTTTTGGAAAAAGTAGTCGGGGCAAATAGGATGTCGATGATCGATGGGTTTTCTGGTTATAATCAAATTGCCATCAACAAGCATGATAAAGAAAAAATTGCTTTCACCACCCCTTGGGGCACATTTATGTATGACAAAATGCCTTTTGGTCTGATGAACGCAGGTGCTACCTTCCAACGCGCTATGGACATCGCCTTCATCGGTGAAAAAGATAAATTCGTGGTTATCTACCTCGACGACCTGACTCTCTTCTCTAAATCTAAAGAAGACCATCTGCTGCACCTGAAGCAAATGTTTGAAAAATGCCGAAAATTTGGTTTGTCTTTAAACCCCAAGAAGTCTCACTTCGTGATGCAGAAAGGTAAACTCTTGGGCCACATTGTGTCTCGGAACGGAATCAAAATCGACCCTAAAAGGGTGGAAGCTATAAACACCATAAATATTCCTAGGAATATAAAAGAAATTCAGTCATTTTTAGGAAAAATAATTTTTTTGAGAAGATTTATCCCAAACTTTGCTAAAATCGTGAAATTGATCACAGATATGCTCAAGAAGAACAACGAAGTGAAATGGACGGCGGAGGCTAAAGCGTCGTTTGCACACATCAAGAAAGTTATCAATGAAGCGCCCGTATTAGCAAGCCATGATTACCTACAAGATTTTCTGATTTTCTCGTTCGCCTCCGAACATACAGTGGCGACAGTACTCCTCCAGAAGAATGAAGAGGGTTTCGAGCAACCAATAGCCTTCTTTAGTAAAATTCTTAGAGATGCTGAACTGAGATATGATATAATGGAGAAACAAGTGTATGCTATGGTTAAGGCGTTGAAGGCTTTTAGAACTTACGTGCTACACTCCAAGGTAATCGCATACGTTCCCACCAGTTCTGTGAAGGATATATTGGTCCAGTCTGACAGTGATGGAAAGAGGGGACGGTGGCTCATTAAAATTCAAGAATTTGACCTAGAGTTAAAACTGACGAAACTAGTAAAGGGACAAGGTCTGGCTAATCTCTTGGCGGAATCAAATTTCAGAGTGCTCGAAATAAATAACCTGCAAGGATATGAGGGACAGGGGGACGTAAACGAGCCCGACGACTAAATAGCGATCTCCATAATCGAAGAGAAGTTTGTCTTATCAGATTGGTATAAAGATATAGTGTCCTACCTACTGACCCTGAAATGCCCTAGCGGTCTGTCTCTAGCTAAGGTTAGGACACTGAAGATGCATGCGGTGAAGTACTGCATATCCAAAAGTCAACTGTATTGGAAGGACCCCTTAGGTTTCCTACTAGTTTGTTTGGTAGAATCAGAAACAGAGGGGGTCATAAGTGAATTCCACGAAGGTGTGTGCGGAGGGCATCACGCATGGAGGGAAACAACTTATAAAATCCTGAGGGCAAGATATTATTGGCCTAAAATTTTCTCATATGTCAACATCAAAGTCAGAGCCTACAACCCTTGCTAGTTGTTTACAGGAAAACAAAATCTCCCAGCGCTACCTCTGGTTCCTGTCAAAACCGAAGCCCCTTTTCAACAATGGGGGTTAGATTTTATAGGCGAAATCAACCCACATTCCAGTGCTCAACACAAATGGATCCTCACCGCTACAGATTATTTCACCAAATGGGTGGAGGCTATTCTCACTAGGAATTCGATTGATTCAGTGGTGATAGATTTCCTGGAAGAGAGCATACTGTCCAGATTTGGCTGTCCCCGAAAAATAGTGACGGATAATGCCCAGGCATTCAAGTCTATGGAAATGGTCAAGTTTTGCCAAAAATATAACATCGTATTGGGCACTCCACAACATATTACCCTCAAGGTAATGGGTTAGCCGAATCATCAAATAAGAGTTTGATTACCATAATTAAGAAGGTACTGAGCGAAAACAAAAGATCTTGGCATGTACACTTAAAATACGCCTTATGGGAAAATCTGATAGGTACAAAGAAATCCATTGGTACTTCTCCTTTTCAAATGGTGTACAGGACTGATGTGGTTTTGCTTATAAATTTGGCGCTCCCTGTAATGAATCTCTCGCAAGATGAGAGAGAAGAGCCAAACCACGTCACTAGAAGAATAAATTAGGTGATTGAGGTCCAACAACACAGGATCGAGGTAGACGCAAGGATGCAGAAATACTAGGACAACATGAAAGCGTTGTTCGATTGTAAAGCCAAAAACAGGGATTTCCTCCCCGACGATTTGGTTTTGAAATGGGATGCCAGGAGGGAAGATTCAAAAAAACATGGTAAATTTGATCATATCTGGTACAGACCATTCAAAGTCTCAGCTTCTGAAGGGAAGAATTCATTTCTGTTAGAGAATTTGGATGGTGTGACTCTCAGCGCCCCTCTCAATGAGCGTTATTTAAACCACTATATGCAATAAATTAGTTCCAAACCTCCATTGTATATACCAGTTTGTTTTCTCTTTTCTTTTCATAACATTTTTCAGTAAGTTAACTTTCATCTTGAATAAAATAGGTTGTTGATTTCCTAGAAGTAGAGACATAATTTTTGACACCCAGAATCCCATAAATCCCGAAGACCTGATACTCTACGTGTTGTTTCATACAGGCCTCCGAATTACAGCCCAAACTGCGAAAGGAGAAAGGGACGGTCAGGTATCCGGAAATCGACCCACCCAAAACAGGTGATAAAGAATGTTTTTTTTCAAGAAGAAGATGAAGTGGTAAGGACAAGAGATGAATTTCCGGAGTATCTGGGTTTTCAAATGAATATCAATTAAATGCAGTAGTAGTCTCATAAGTATGATGTGTTCACCTGAGTCAGGATTGCATGATAAAATCCAGTTTTTTGGGGGCCCATGGCCTCCTCACTTTCTCTTTTTCACCCTTGGCCCTTTCTCCTTAATCTTTAACACCTGCCCATACCATCCATAGAGGAAAAGAGTTTCCTCTTCCATTTGGGAAATTGGCGAGCGTCTCCAGAAGTAAACTGGTCTTCACAGCTTCTCGGTCCCCTACTGAACAAGGCCATGCGTGGGCGGACCTTAACTCTCTTAAGTCTTTCAACAATTTGGAAATGGTTAAGTCTTGCTCAAAAGAAGGCCCCTGGAAATGAATTCCCCCCTTTTTTTCCTGCGAGCTAGGGTGTTGTGAAGGTTAAGAGAAAGTTGGTCCAGAGCACTCAAAGCAAGTTGATAGGCCTCTGTTGGGAATTTTACACAGATATCACCCCTGGTATTAATTTTACAATTTGATTGCCCCCACTTCAGTTTCAAAAAAATAAAATATAAGACAGATGGTGAAAGGAAATTCATAATTGATTGCCCCCATCTAGTCCAAAGAGATGATGAAAGGAAATTCATAAAATGATTGTCCTCATCTCAGCATTTAAATGCATAATTACCCTTTGAAGTGGTGAAAGGAAATTCAATAAAGGGGACCAGATAGCTTCATCGGGGTACTGAACAGGCTCGCTGGCAGTGAAGCAATGTCTAAAGATATCTGTAAGGCTGTCATACAAAAATCATACTATGTTCTGGTAATTAGCTTTCTCGAAACTTGATCTACACCTCAGGTTCGTTGCAGGTCTCCCTGATCAAAAGCATGAATTATACTTCATTTTGATGCAAGCCAAAACCCACAGGACCTGTTGAATTTCCTAAGATTTGTTTGGACCGCCTTGAGCAGACCTGATTTCAGTGTCGAGGAAGGGAAAGTTACCGTGGACTGCAGCTGAGATTAGAAAGCGTTCTGGATTTGAAATCTTTCTAGAATTCAATTTGGACCCTCAAGGTTCTCTCTGTATCCTCTTTCCCAACCAGTTTCTCAGAATTGAACTGATGACTCCATTTACCCATACAGGCACTCGGTCTACTGTTCTTCTCGTCCCGCGAGGAGACAAGATCCCTAGTTGGATCCGCCTTCTTCTAAATAAGTGAGATGTTATATTAAGCCCAGAAAGCTAGTTTCGGGAGTTCGCTTATTTCACGACGTTTCCCACTGTCCTTAGTATCCCGACACGCGAAGTGGCGATAACGGTTTTAAAGTTTACCCAGGTTAGTGTTAGGAGTAAATCACTTTAAACCTTAGTTAAGCACTGTCGGGATTTTGCGACTTGGCGATCACTCTCCCAAAAATAAATACCTTCGTAGCTCCGAGTCGCGAAGTCTCGATATTCATTAATTAAGCGTGGATTAATTAAGAGCTTAAGTCAGATCACAAATAATTAACTAAATCGCATCATTGAGATTTTGGGTTTTGGGGGCTCAAAGGCAATCTTCCGATACGGGGAACGCCGGAAAGGGGGGATTAAAGACTAAAACACACTTAATTAAAGGAGCTAAACTGGATTAATTGATGCATTAAGCAACCTTTAACACACACTGTCTATGGAGTAAGTTTTAAATGTTTTTGCGTTTATTCGTGTTATGACTCGTCAAACATTTATGGCATTTATTTGAACTGCGGCGAGGTGACAGATAGTAGGATCTCGTTTTTACTTCTAAATCTTTCTAATAAGCGATTTGATCATTCTGTTCGCAAGGACACCAGGGGTTTAAATGACCAAGATAGAGAGTTTTTCCTTCATTATTTTAGTTCTTATTTCTATTTGCGCGCAGAGCCATTTTACCAGGTTAACCGCTGTTTGTGATTTTCAAGTCTTTTCGACATGTGGTCCAGTTGCAGGTTTCACTATCATGGCTCCACGAAAAACACCCAAGTCAGCTGCCGAGATTTCAGGTCAGGGTTCAGACGTTGTTTCCGATACCTCACCCCGAAGTATTAATTCTATCAAGACATGGTCATATGTTTCCAACATCCTGCAATCCGAGTCGATAAACTGTTCAGATGATCGTAGCGACAGTGAGAAGGATGATTTATCAACCAAATACAAAATCGTCACTCAAGCAGAGATGCACAAAATAGCAGCGAGGCCCCAGCTTCTTCTCTATTGTGATATGATCAGGCGGGCACTGGACCATGTGGACATCCCGACCAGGACGATTATCAACGAACAAAAGGTGACGATTGGTACCTTCCGGCCATAACATTTGCAGGAAATGTATAAACTCTCACCCACGCCGAACCTTACTCACAATGCCGAATTCCTAGAAGGTTTCAAGAAGAAGGAGTGCGAGCAGTATGAAAAAAGTTCGTCCGATCTGATCAAAGATTGGGTCTCACACCCCGTGAAATTCAGGGCTGACACCAACGAGATCTATTCAATCTCTTCCTTGGAGCCACAATTCAAGTACATACCGATGATGACCTGCAGGTTGTATGGGAAGGAAGACACTACTCATTTTTTCCCCCCATGGGTGCCACTCATTCATACAGTCGCTGAGGGTTTCTCCTTCGACTGGGCCAAACTATTGTTCGACAATCTGACCAGTCGAATTACTAAATATCGAGCACAGAGGGCGAGTAAGAAAGCAACTTCATTCTTTATGTCTGCTTACATCATGGATGCCATCTGCTTCATGACACTCTTCCCACTAATGAGCTGGAGCTGGGCTCCATCTAATACATAGCCTATTCATGTCTACCACTCGAAGCTTTGGGAGGATAAGGCCAAAGAATTCATCTACGAGATCTTCAACTAGGTAATGGTGCCATTGCATGTCGCCATCTTTGGCTAGCCGCCTCCCAGGATGTCAGATAGCATCGCAGCCAACCTAAGCAGCGTGGTAGATTGGTATCTAGAGGCAGAATTTTCGTATATCAGGGTTTTCGGCACCTCTGTCCCTCCATATGCTCTCCCGCTATTCCTGCCAAATAAGCTATTGTGTTGTGAGATCGCCAGACATACTGTGCTTGGCGGAATAACCAAAGAGCTCAAAGGAGTATAAAAAAAGGTATGGCCGCCCTTCCCTATTCATATTGGTGCGTATTCCTTGTTAGATTTTGGCCACGCCAAAGCCGAGGCTACGACTTTAGAAGAAATGAAGCTGGTGGATATTGAGTTCAAGAAGCACGACCCTAGTAAGGTTGTGAGCAATCACCTGGCGAGTTGCGGCCTGAAGAGATATGAACACGAGGATTCCCCTCATGATGAAATATTCCGAGGCGCGAGGTCCTTCTCTGAAGTCCTAAGTCGGATTCAAGCCCTCGCACCCGGAGATATGGCCAAATTTTTGAAATTCCAGGAGCACCGACGAAGTTGTCTCCCCCAGATTTTACAGGGTGAAACCCCAAAGCTTCCAGTTACAAAGAAGATGGAAGCCAAAGATGCAAAGGACTCAAGTCCTATCGGGGAGAAGGACCAAGAGAAAACATGGGAGGCTGGAACCTCAGAGCAAGGAGTCGAAGTCCCCCACAAGCAGGAAGGAAACCCCGAAAAGGGTACGCCAGGAAAGCAGGCCCAAGGCCAAACAAAGATACCCTCGTAGGGATTGGGTGACTCACTGTTGCTCATGTCAAACAAGCCGGTCACAGAGGTCACCCCAAAACAACCATCCAAGGAAATCGACATTCCGATCACTATTATCACACCCTTACAGTTCACAAAGGGGAATCCTGATGCAGGGTGGATTTTCAATGAAGAACTAACACCCATTTCCATAGAGGAGCTGCCTCCTAACGAATTTTTCTTTGACAAAAAAAGAAAGGCCGTGGTGGGGCAAGAATTATATCAAAAAGAGGGCGTAATGGATAAAAAATTTAAAATCATGACAGATGGGAAGGCCGTGAAAGAGGAAGAATTTGCAAAGGAGATAGCCGGGAGACTAGGGGCTTATGCTACAACCAATCAGTACTCAGTTGGGACTTTGAAGGCCCAGTTGAAATGAAAGAACCTCCTAATCAGTAAATTGGAAGCTAAAGTGGCTACTGCTGAAGCGAATGTCAGGGATGAGGTGAGAAAGAGCCTTGAGAAAGCCTGAATAGCCGACCTGCGTGAGATCGAGAAGCTCAGGTCTGACCTCGAGTAGGTTTGTGCAAGATACCAGATATATAAAATATGCAGAACATAAACGAAATGCTAGAAATAACAGAATAACAATAAAATATCCAGCATAATCTTCACAATACACAGAAATGATTCACGAAAT
>JZKD02S1666758.1:109498-120823 GCA_000966675.3 Picea glauca
GGAGATGTTATATTATACCTTTTCCCGAAGCTCATTATAGATGAGGTAATTACAACATATTAGCATCATACAAATATTCTATGTCTAACTACAATATTTGTTTGAATTCGAGAATTCATCGAGAAAATTAAAAGATTAAATATTCATGGATAGTCACATACCATGCATACATGGGGACATTACATGATTCATTAATAATTCAAGGAATATAGGCATAAGTGCAAATTGTATATTTGTTGATTCAAGTAATGATGAGGAAAAGTTCATGTACATGATTGCAAAATCATATGCTTGTGTCGCTACAATTCAAACTCTGGTTATTGAAAATGGGTTGTTGGTGGATTATAATTATAGTATTCCTAATCTTATTTAAAAACAAAGACATGTAGTTGGAGTTTCTTCAGAGGTCCCAATGAGACACAAGAAGAAGGAAATACATAATATTTTATCATATTTAAACATAAGAGGCTATACTTGGAAATTTGTATTAATGGAATATTAAAAGATTTAGTTACAAACAAAACGTGTGTTTACTTAAATTATTGTGTACAACATTTTCATGATGTTTATTTAAGTTAGCGGTCCCAATGAAAGACAACAAGAAGGAAAAACATAATATTTTATCATATTTAAACATAAGAGGCTATACTTGGAAATTTGTATTAATGGATTATTAAAAGATTTAGTTACAAACAAAATGGGTGTTTATTTAAATTATTGTGTACAACATTTTCATGATGTTTATTTAAGTTAGTGATTGCATATCGTTTTTTATTTTATTTAATGGTATGGGTTTTATAAAGATAATGTATATTTGGTTGTGTATTTTTTTAAACAATAGTATACTTTACTTTGTATTTTCAATTTTGAAGATAATAGACATGAAGATGAAGTTAGTAATGATGAATATATAATTAAACTTCTTCCATTTCATGCCATTGCTATTTCTTGTAGAGAAAAAGGGCATATAAAAAAAATGTTCACAAGGATAGTATAACAAGTTTTTGAATGCATTATTTTTTCAACATTTACTTTTTAATTTAAATACTATTACACTTAATAGTGAGAAATCAAGTGACGATGCTAATGATGAACAATATAGGGATGACAAAGTGAATGTGAATAATGAAAATAAGATCATACCCCATATACACATTATAAAACATATGTCACATGTTACATTATAAACCATATGTTACATGATGCTTCTGAAAGGGAACACATCTATCTATGCAATGAATTACATGTAGAAGATATGAATGTAAATAATAACCATAACATTGAACTAGAGCATTTAACACATCCTTCAAAAACACACCATATACACATTATAAACCATATGTTACATGATGCTTATGAGAGGGAACAGATGTATCTATGCAATGAATTACATGTAAAAGATGTGGATGGAGATAATAACCATAACATTGAACTATAACATTTGACACATCCTTCAAAAACACCTTTTTTTTGTTTGTTAATGGCTATAAAGAACAATGTTTTAAGTTATCTATTGTTCCCATCTTTATAAGTTGAAAGCAACTTATGAATGGTCAAACAACAAATTTACATATTTATTAAGCTATATGTTACAATGTATATTAAAATATAATATGTTTTAAAAGTTTTTAGCTCTTTTTATCTTTATTAATTCAAATGTCTATCAATAAATACAATTAATTAATGTTAATTGTGTTCAACTTGATGTAGGATACATTATTTTCATCAAGTAATGTATTTCCTAGTACATGGAAACATGTGAGAAAATTATTGAGTAATTTGGGTGTTGAATACAAAGTAATTCATTTATGTCGAAAATATTGTCCTAAATAAAAGACAAAATAAATGATAAGTATGTGTGTCCAAATTCCTCTTCCAGTTGTTACTACTCTCATGTAAAGGGGAAAAATGTTCCACAAAAAGTATTGTGACAACTGTCCATAATTTCAAAATTACAATACATGTTTGACCATAGTAAATATTTCATTGAATATAGAGATCGAGATGCAAAGAATACGAGGGAATGAAGCACATAGATAATACATGGTCCAAAAAAATTATATGTGAGTGAAAAAGTATAATACTTGGCCTCATGATGGATGAAGTGAAGCCATTCTCTTTCCTATCCACAAATTATATAGTTTTGGCCCATTATACTAATCAATTATAACACCCTCCATGTATTGTTGTGCATAAAAAACATTTGATCTTGTCTCTTATTGTCTCTTGGAAGCATCAAGCTAGATACATTGATGTTTGTTGGAACCATCAATAAAGGAGATGTTGATCCCGTGGAACAAAATCCAGATGTATGATATCTCACAACATATACTTAATAGGACATTTAATATGTATAGTGTAATTTGCGAGACAATCAAAGACTATTAAGGCGTTAAGTATGCTCAGGTATAACCTTTCTTGCAAAATTATTTAGATCGTTTTAAAACTCTGTCATTGTAGTATATCGACAATTATTGTATCATGTCTATTTTTGTTACTAATGTGTTTCAATACTAAGGGTAAACGATTATTGACTTGTCCACGACTTGTCAATGATGTGGCGAGGAAATTTGTTCAAGGTATTCTAATGATGTGTATAATTGTGTCTATGAAGGACATTTGAGGCTTTTGGAATCAAACAATTATTTCAAAAAAAGAAGAGAGATTAAGGAATAGGTCGATGTAAGACCCTTCTTCGTAGCATCACACTAGTAGATTGGTTAGATAAGGTTGGAGATTTCACTGCATTAGTTTGGGACAATATTCGATTGGTTAGATAAGATTGAAGCTTGCATTATGTTAGTTTGGGACGATATTAGATTGGTTAGATAATATTGGAGCTTGCATTGCGCTAGTTTGGGACAATATGGTTAATGGTGACTTGTGTGATATTGGTGATCTAGATGAATTTCAAATTCTTCCAGACCGCATGCCAAAAGGCATGAACAAGGTTTCCCCTGTATTAGAAGGAACTTAAAGTGATACATTTATCGAATCCAATGCATGTGTTCAATAATGTGTTATATTCTCATTAAAAACATATTATTTCCATTGAGAAAGATATAAATGCATCTAGAGAACATTTGGTTGTGTTGAAAATAAATAAAGATCTACAAGAAAAAGAAGGTAATGAATGCATATGGCTAAAAGTTCTATCCCAATGCACCATGAATATTGTTTAAGAATGGCTTAAATCTTGTGAATAAGGCAATCTATACAATTCGAACACTAACAAACACATTTGGTTGTGTCAAAAATAAATAAAGATCTACAAGAAAAAGAAGGCAATTGATGCATATGGCCAAAAGCTCTATCCTAAATTCAACATATCACTTACCAGAATTAAACTATCAACAATATACTCATTATAAACTAAATATTTTTTTTATATATAAGAGGACGACCTAAACCATCTGATGGATCATGTGTTTCCGCTAAAGGTCACTAAAGGTCATGATCATCGTCTACCCATAAACCATGTGTCAAATACATCTCGTGCGTGGCACATGAATTACTAGGTTTCACGGTCCAATGCTAAATTTAAATTTTGCAGGTTCAGTACGATCTAGTTTTTTGAGAAGACGACGACCTAAATCATCAGAGAAATCATGTATTTCCGATAAAGGCCGTGATCATCACCTACCCGTCAACCACGTGTTAAATACATATCATGCATGGCACAGAAATTGCCATGTTTCACGGCTCGACTCTAAACTTAAACTTTGCAGGTTTAGTACGATAAAATTGAATCGGTTGCAGGTTTATCCTGGAAAAACAAGTTTAATCGGAGGTAAATAGGCGAACAATGCAAAATCCTGTGTAAAATCTTCCGACCGGAAAATCTTAACTGCTTGGGGTAGAGAAGTTTAGGAATGTGCTAAATAATTTCGTATAGATTGCGAGAAAAGGAAAAATGGTGTTGGACCGAGCTAAGAATTTGATGACAAATTTGCATTCCAACCAGATGGACTATCCATGCTTTGCTTGACAAATTGATTTATGGATCTTGTCAACTGTGTTGATTATTTGGAGGTGAAACAGCCATTTCGTTTAAACTATTGCATATATTTTGCAGGTCATCAGAATTGCAACATGTTATTTTATTCCACAAGTTTCAAAAACTTACAAAAGTAGGGGGCTTGACCACAAAGACCCCTTTGCAGCCTTAAAAAATGAGATTGCAATGTACTCTCAACTAAGTGAAGTTCTTATAGTGGGTGATTTCAATGCTAGGACAACATGTGAACAAGCTAGTATTCTTCATTGTAAGAAAGATTGCAACCCCATTTGGCTTACAGAAGAAAGAAATCATCAGTGGACAAGAGTTTCAGAGGACAACAAAAGATAGAATTTTTTTGGGGAACAACTGCTTACTCTATGTGGGGCATTTGACTTAGTCATTTGTAATGGGTTGGCTAGATGCGCGAATTCTAGCAATTTCACTTGCAATACCTACAATGGAGCAAGTGTAATAGACTATGCAATTTTCTCACATGGCTTGTGTGAGAAAATGGAGGAAGTTTTGATTGGTGAACAACTGTGGGAGTTGAAATCTGACCATAGACCGATCTATTTAAGTCTCACTTGGGTTGAACAACAACATCATGGGACTAAAAATCAACACATTCAACAACCTCCTTTAAAGGGAAACATTCTTTTGACTCAAAAAAACTATAACACCTTCAAGATAGTGCTAAAGAGGCTGTTTAACAAGGATACAATTCCATCTTAGGGCCTTCATAGCCATGAGCTAAAAAATTTAATTCAAAGCACACTTACAGAATGCAAAAGAGAAAAAAAAAAGAAATCTGAAACAAACTGCTTTCTGGTTAATGTTTGGTTTGATGAGGAATGCAAAACAACAAGGAAAACTTTGAAAGAGTCAAGCCAGAAAGAAATAAACATAAAATCCTACAAACAAATTGTAAGAAAGAAAAAAACTAATTTCATGATCTCAAGGAGGGAGGAACTAATCTTCTTGGGGGAAAATAACCCCAAGTTATTTTGGAAGGAACTTCAAATGATAAAGAAACAAACTGAAAATAATATCACAACTTATCAATGGTTCGAGTATGCAAAGAAACTTTATGAGCAAGATCCTAAGGTGGACCCCCCTCCCTTGGTCAACACTACTACTAAGCTCTTCACCGTGCAATAAATTGAGGTGGGTATCAAAAAATTGGGTGTTGGAAAAGCAAAAGATTTAGTTGAACTCCAAGAAGAATATCTAAAGTGGGGTTCAAAAACTCTTGCACCTCATATTATGAAAATTTTCAACAACATCATTCAACAGGGATTCCCTACAGATTGGACAATGAGCCTAGCAATACCGCTTTTCAAGAGTGGGGATGCCAACAATCCCTCCAACTATATGACCATAATGATAAACCCCTTGTTTGCAAAGTTATTCAGAAGTGTGATAGAAAATAGAATCATCAAGTGGGTGGAAGAAGGAGATAAGCGTGCTAAAGGGAAAGCAGGTTTCAGACCTAAACACTCAATGATTGATCATGGTATAACTCTAAGACACATCATTGAAAAAGTGTGGGAGAAAAAAGAGGAAGCGTTTTGTTGCTTTGTCGATTTCAAAAAATCTTTTGACACAATCCCTAGAGATAATATTTGGCATAGAATGGAGGAACTTGGGGTTCCTATGCATCTTAGAGAAACCGTCCATAGGCTATATGAGGAGGTTAAAGTCAAAATCAGAACGTCAGCTGGTATCTCCGAAATTTTTAGGAGTGATATCGGGGTCAAGCAAGGGTGCCCATTGTCCCCTACCATTTTTGGTTTATATATATATATATATATATATATATAAACTTGAAGAGTGGTTAAACTTACATGAGGGTGATGGTGCTCTTTTGGGTGATTTTGTGATAAGGCTTCTTTTGTATGCATATAACCTTATTCTGATTGCTAAATCCGCTCTTGGGTTGCAAGAACACTTAATTTCCCTTGAGCACTTTTGTAGTACAATGGGGATGCAAGTCAATACTAGCAAGATGAAAGTGGTAGTTTTTTCTAGCAAAAGAAAACATAATCAACATAAGTTCTACTTTGAAGGAAACACTCTTGAAGAAGTGGCAGATTACAAATACCGCGGAATTGACTTCAACAAAAATCTAAGTTGGGAAGGTTGCAGAAAGAAAAGAACTTTGGGAGGTTGGAAAACATTCTATGCTTTTCAAAATAGGTGCAGAGAGGCAGAGCTATGGGATTGGAAGACTATGCAAACTCTCTTTGGCCTTTTAGTGATCCTGATGGTTCTATATGGTTGTGAAGTGTGGGCCAACAATACATCTGACTTATAGTGGAAGCAAATTGAGAAGATTCAAAAACGCTTGATCACAAACAAGTTTAAAATTAAAAGTTCAGTCCCTTATGATAACATGTTGGGTGAAATGGGGGTTGCTCCTATTGAAGAAATTGCTATGGTGCATCTCATAAGATATCTAAAAAAAAATGAGCAAATGGAAGACAATCGGTGGCCTAAGGTCGTCTTCAATGACATATTGTGCAAAAGAAAGAATATGTGGATGAGACAAAATATTAAATGGCTTAGTAAATGGGATATCCACTTGAACAGGTTCCCTATGAACAGTAAAGAGATAAAGGATTTTGTTATTGATATGTTCCACAAGAGAACTTGGGATAAAGGGCTCGGGAGAAAGAAAGAGTATTATATTGAAGAGTTTAACCCCACATACAATCATTATCAAAAAGTGTACAGAGGGGCCAAAATATCTTGGAGAGCCAAA
This sequence comes from Picea glauca, assembly GCA_000966675.3. NCBI lineage: Eukaryota > Viridiplantae > Streptophyta > Pinopsida > Pinales > Pinaceae > Picea > Picea glauca. The sequence goes on from JZKD02S1666758.1 coordinate 116,260, forward strand.
ATGCTTATTTCCCAATTAAGAACCAATTCCCATCAACTCCTTTGTGAAACCGAGCATTGGAAAAGACCAAAAGAAGCTTGGGAAGAAAGGGTGTGTGTGTTCTACACCTCCAGAAAAGTGGAAACAAAAAGAAATTTCATTTTTGAGTGTGAAGCCTTCAAAGACAGTAGGGACAACTATGTAAGTATCTTGACATCTCGCTCTTGGAATAATTTATTTAGCAAGGGGACAATGGAGAAATTGGGGGAGCTCATCATCAAGTTGAACAGGAAAATGGATGAAATGTAGAAATCATTGTGTGAGGTGGTATGTACCATATGATATTGTTAGCCACGTAGACATTAAAATAATATTCTTTCTTTATTTTTATGATGGTTTTTAATGCAAGGGTGACATTAGTTTGCTATTTTAACAAAACCTTATCACTTTAAGGTTTTTAATGGCTATGAAACCTCAACGTGTGGCCATTTTTGAGTCAACAATGAGCTGCTCTTTTGAAAACTATTCAAAAGAGAATAGTTCAAAATAAAATCTCAAGTATAATCACTTAGGAGGGGCCACAGACGGACACGCGTTGTGTCAGGGCGCCACTTCACCATGTATTAAGTGATAATCAATGCACAAAGAGTTTGTTAAACTCCAGCTATGAGGGGAGGAAGATGGAGAGGATTGGGAGAGGTGCGACCCACTCTAGACCATGTACTGAGCTGATTATGTTAAATGGTGGTGCGGGGGAGCGGTATAGTGAAAAGACCTCCAGTTTAATTCTTAGGAATTGTTACTTGAGTGGAGGATGGACCGAGGAGTTGCGAGGTGATAATGTTATTTTGAGGAGAAGCAGGGGTGAATTCAAAATGATGACCCATGTGAAAGGCGATATGCTATTATTTGAGTTGTTTAGTCTGGGTTTATAGTGTCGTTCATGGTTTCTTCAGTGAACATGATGGCGCATATGAGGTAGCTAGCTTTTCAGGGAAAGAGAGCACTAGAGGCTTCAGGTTACAAGTAACCCTCCTCATTTCACTTGGTGTTGCTCTACTTATTCTGTTTGTGTGGTGTATGCGGGTGAGGTCTTGTTTTCTAAAATGGAGGGAGATAGTGGAAGGGTCAGTCGAGGTTGGGAAGGATATGAGTGTGGCACCTATCCCCAATTGGCTCATTTATCTTGGTTTCTCTTTGTACCTCCTTTCTCTTGGTTTCTCTTTGTACTTGATTGTGGTGTTGTTTTGATTCGACCTGTTTCTCGTTTTTTGGTCTATGTTTGTTTTTTGGACATAGGAAGGGTAAGGGCTCTAGTAGAGGGGGAAATGCAAGTAAATCTAAAACCCTCGAGGGATGAGAAGGTATTCACTTCTAGGACTCATAATTTCTCAACCAGGGTGGAGAGGGTGGAGAGAGATGCTTGGGAGGCTCAACAATGTTTTGAAGAAAAATGGTTTACCATAGTGAAGCAAGAGATGGAAGCTCTTGAGGCTGAAGTTCAGGCCAAGCGATGTTACGTAGCTAGAGAGGTAGTGGGGGCCCCGGAGGGCACATAGTTATAATAGTAGAGGCCATTTAATGTAAGGTGGACTAGGTCCACTATAATATTAAATAAGGCCCACTATGGTAGTTAGATATAATAAATGTAAGAGGACTTTTTAGAAGGTTATGCTTCTAGAAGGCTCTTCCTTTAGAATGTTATTATGTGGTTGGTAGCACTATATAAAGAGGTTCAAGAAATGTACTGAGTATGAAGAGAAGTATTGTATTTGGAGCTAAATCTCATTAGGAGGTTGCCCCCTTGAAGACGCAAGTGAATAAGAGAGGATCCATTCCATAATAAGATCCATTGTATGGTGTTGCCCTACCTCAAAGGTTTTCTTATAATAAAAATGTGATTTCTTCTATATTGCTCTGTGGATCTATTTTGTATTCAATATTTTTGGTGATTATATTTGTAGATATACTCAGGTACTTAACAAGTGGTATCATAGAACTTTTCTTGACAAGAAGTGTGAGATTTGTTTTTTTTTAATTTTTGCATATTTTTTCGGAGAAGAAAAAGAGGGCCGCAGTTTTCCGGATAATTTATGTATATTTTTGTGAAATTTTTCAGAAAAGGGTTGTATATCTGCGTTCCTCTCAGAAAAATTCCCAATTAAAAAAAAAATCGTCCTAAACAGAGTTCGGGAAGTCACGATATAGACATTTTAAAATCTGCAATTTTTTAGGGTTTTTTCCGTACACGACGGTGCGATTTTTTGATTTATGTAGCATCTGGAGGCTGAATTTGCTAAAACAAATTACAGATCTGAGTTCCTATTTCAAAAATAGTTGAGTTAAAAAAAATCACCCAAATCAGAGCTTTGGAAGTGAAGATATCACTGATTTAAATTCAACCATTTTTGGGGGTTTTTCGTGACGATACCGAGATTGTAGAGTTCATAACTTTTCACAGGGTGTTCAGATTGCTGTCATATCAGTATCATTGGATAAATAATTTAAGAGGTTTCTTTTGATATATTATATATATTTTTTCCAATGGATATTGGATCTCAACTCCTCATGGGCATTCTACAAAAGATTGAAGCCATTGAACAACATTTTCACGAGGGACAACAAATTATTAGGGATATTTGTCACAATGTTCAAAGGTACTTAGATAACATACATGAGAGATATCTTATGGATGATATCAGGGATGCATATACTCAAGAAGTATATGTTTGGTATGATTTTGAGGTCAATTATGATGATTGGTATATGGATAGTTGTCATTTCTGGGATGACAACCACTTTCATATTTTATTTGATGAATCTACTCCACCTTCTGTAGAGAATATCAATGTGACAAATCAAGAGCCAATTATGATTACCAGTGTCCATCCTTCATATTATACAATGGTATTATTCCTTCTAGATTCAGTTACAACCCTTTCCCACTATGTGGATGGATCTTCTTATTTGGATCCACATGACATGTGTTGGTATTTGAAACACCATTTTCACTTGGTTATTAGGTTCCGATATCTTCTATGTTGATTTCACATGAGCACTTGGACATGGGATCCTTGTTTACAGTGGCGGTTGGACTACTTCATCATGGTGGCTCACATTCCTACACGGGACCCTGGTTCTCTAGTCTACTTCAGAACTATGGTCCACACTTATCCATGGGACCCTAGCATATGGTTGTACACCCTCATAGAAAGCGTTGAGGACAACAATTTCATAAGGGAGATGGAATGTTAGGTAGCTAGAGAGGTAGTGGGAGGCCCGAAGGGCCCATATCTATAATAGTAGAGGTTATTCAATGTAAGGCGGACTAGGTCAACTATAGTATTAAATAAGGCCCACTATGGTAGTTAGATATAATAAATGTTCTTAGGTGGTTGGTAGCAATATATAAAGGGGTTCAAGCAATGTAATGAGTATGAAGAGAAGTATTGTATTTGGAACTGAAGCTCATTAGGAGGTTTCTTCCTCGAAGAGGCAAGTGAACATGAGAGGATCCCTTCCATAATAGGATCCATTATATGGTGTTTCCTTACCTCAAAATTTTTGATATAATAAAGTGGTGTTTTTCTATATGGTTCCATATATCTTGTGTGGTGATTATATTCATATATTTTTGGTACTATTGTGGTATTTTGTATATAGGTAATTGGTACTTAACAAGTGACGAGTAACCCTTGACGCTATAATTATGGAAGAAGTGGTAGGATGGGTTGATGATCCAATTCATTCTAGGAACATGATGCCAAGTACTTTAGGATAATGGAAACTTACTAGCTGATGAAGACATTAATAGCCCAAGCCCTGGAAAAAAATAGGGAAGATGAGAAAAAAATAGGGAAGATGAGCAAGGTATACTACACACTATTATAATCTTTGAATGGAAATTCAAAGCAATGTGCAAAGCTATTTTTGGTATGAAGATTTCAATTTCATTGGTGATATATGATCTAGGGAAGGGGGAACAAACAAAGGGATCAATTAGTTTAGAAATAACCTAGGCCACCTTATCATGCTTGATGAAGACCCTCAGTCTCCAAAGGCTTCCCAGGAGGAATATTAGGATACATAGCTGATTCTGGAAGTGGTGGAGGAGGAGAATGCCCATTCTCCAAATGCTTGATTGTTTGTCTGCTTATGTTTTATTTTTTGTTTTTTGCTTTCATGAATAGTTATATGCATTTAGCACAATTAATGTCCTACTGTGTTTACAATGTTATGATAGAACCAGTAATGAATGTAACATCCCTCTCTTGCGCGCACTGAGCAACCTTATTCTTTGAGGTCACTTACGTGCAAGTGATCTGAGTTATTGCTAAGTTTAAAATCACCGAGGGCTGGTCAAAAGAGATTAACTGCAATATCGGAGTCAAACAAGGGTGTCGCTTGTCCCCTACCCTTTTTGGCATATACATTGATAAGTTAGAAGAATGCTTTGAAAAAGCAGGTTGTGTCGGCCCTACTCTCACTGGTATAGTCATCAATCTTCTTCTTTATGCTGATGATATCGTTGTTATGGCAAGGAGTCCCCATGATCTTGAAAACCAACTAAGAATCCTCAAGGATT
>JZKD02S1666769.1:5834-34754 GCA_000966675.3 Picea glauca
CACCAGGAGCAAATTCGAATATCATAGAGACAGGATTGGGGTGAAGGATAATCCCTTTCTTGTTGAGAGGGAGTGTTAAAAAGTCAACAAGAAACATGTGTCTAATTTACTTTTCTCTTAAATAAATTGGACAATAAATATTAATCTATTATTTCATTCATAACTGAGTGAGTTGGAGTTATGACAAAATTATAAGTGTAGTTAAGTGAGTTAAGATTAGTTGTACTAGTTGTAACTAAACATGCACTAGTGAGAGTTTAGTTAATCAGTGAACTCACATGAACCTGAAGATTCACCATGGTTAACTGCATGCATGTCAGATCCAGTGGAGATCCAGTTGAGATAATAGGTGAAAGGGACAATTTGGCTATCAGTTGTGATTTGATCACACATGCAGTGGATATGCTTATGAGCATGTGCAAACTAGGCAATTTGAATCATTGTGAGAATTCCAATTGCAGAGATTGCGCAGATGAGGCAGGCTGTTTGGACACGGATAATTGGCACATGTATTTGATGATTTGTGTATGACAGTGTGAGACGATTGTATTGTACTGAGAGCTCTTGGATTAGAGTTTTGTATGATATTGTTTCATGATTCATGATATATACATAATATATGATAGTTGGGTTTTTAGCTTTACGCTTTCCCGGTAAAACTTCTGTGTTATGTGTTCTTGATATTTCACTTTGTAATCATGGTTTAATTTTCCACAAGAATAATAGTAGAAGCGATTCTGTACAGCTGGAGTCCAACTCCAGCTCATCAATGGAAATGGGGTCATAGAACAAATTGCGTCCATAATGTACGCGGACATGAAGAATGACGACGCCTTCCCATTCTCCTTTTGCTCCAGATACTTTGTGACCCGATTGGTCAAGCTATCCGAAAGAATCTTTGCCCAGTTAAAGGAACAGGCTTCAATGACCCGAAACATTAGAGGCACCCATGCAAGGAAAAAATGTGATGTGTCCTCTTTCCCATATAACCAGCATGTCATCATGGCCACATATCTGAACTGCGGTTCTAACAAAGCAATTGAATATATGCCGTGGGTAGCAGCTCTAAACTTCGCGGTGTTTGAAACCCAATCTTTTATCAAACTGGACATGGTTTTATCATACTGTTCACATTCCTTCTCCTTGAATGCATCCAAGAACTCAGCACCATATGTGTAGTCAGACGTCGTGGGCAGCTTATACATGGTTTGCAGATGATCCGGCCTGAAAGTCCTGATGGTGACTCTCTGCTTGTTCATGATAGTCCTAGTCGGTATGTCCACATGGTCCAATTCCCATCGGACCATATCATAATATGGAAGCAACCGCGATCTGGCTGCCACTCTGTGCATTCCGGATTGGACGACTATTTTGTATTTGGTGGTTAAATCATCTTTTTCGTTGTCGTCGAAGTCGTCGGAATAATCCACCAATTCTGCTTGCAGAATATCTGAAACATATGACCATTTCGGGACCGAGTTGATACTTCGGGGTGAAGTATCAGAGACATTGTCTGAGCCTTGTCCCGAAACCTCAACATTTGCCTTTGCTGCTTTTCGCGGAGCCATGGCTGAAGCTTGTGTTTTAGCTCTTCTGCAATAGAACTACGTATACATACAGAAGTCAGTTTACTCAGATATAATGTGCTTTGTGTGCTATGAAAATGCATTTTCTATAATGAAACACAACTCTTACATATACTAAAAAAACTCGGTACCTTTCAGAATAAGTCTGTCAAATCACATTTGGAAATAAATTTTGCCATAAAAATCCGATCTTATATTCATCGATTTACCCTATTTCCTCATTAATGTCATAAATTTTGGCGGTTTAAAAATCTCAATTGGCGCATGGAGGAAAAAGGCTACCTCGTAAATCGTGTAGACATCAAGGCGCGAGATACTCCTTGATTTCTCTTAATTAATCCGGTTTTACCGCTGTTAACAAAGTTTCGGTACTCGTTATATCGGGGATTTTACTTAAACATTTTGAGTCTCTAACACCCGAGACTGCGAAGATCGATCTTGGTTAATTAAAGGTAATCGTGATTTGGGGCTTGATTAATTTTATAATTATTTTATTTTCCATATCGCGACTCAGAGCTTCGAAGACGAGTTTCTTGGATATTTAGATGTCGAGCTACGAAACCGCAAGATCGCGATAACATGACTTAATTAAAGGGAAGATAATCTTGGATTAAATGATTAATTAATCACGTTATAACCGTATTGTGATTTCGCGAGTTGGGGTTTAGACAGTGTAACTTTTGAAAAATATAACGCCGAGAGAATTTTTTTACCACGGTTAGCTTTTGCCTTTAATTCCTGACATGAGTTACTCAAATAAAGACCTCGCGCTCTCGACTATTGGGGCTGTGACGATAAATTTTTGGGTTTGGCGAACGCCGAGGCGCGAAACCCCGACGACGTCTAATCATGAGTTAAGGAAAACTTTACCCTTGTTACTGTCTTGAGTGAAAATTTAAAACGACTTCGCTGTTTTGTGACTCGGGACATGTGAATTACATGAGTTATAGTATCCGTCCTGTGAGATCCCGAAGTAGAACAAAAAGAGGAAACATTTTTACGAGAGGTAGGACTTGTTTCGAGAGTAGAATAATCATCGCTGCTCACGCGACAAAGTTTCAGAGGTCTCGATATTTCAGAGGGAAAAAGAAAATCATCTTTAGATTTCAAGCATCAAAATGAAAATTGTGACAGGCTAAAAAAAACAAGGGCAACTCCAACACCTGTGATTCTCCTGATCTAAAAATTATATGCCACTGTTAAATAAGACGAACCCATACATGTATATCATTCAAAATTATGGGAAAACAAAGAAGAAAATTTTGCATATGAAATTTTTAACTGGGTGATGGTGCCCCTGCCTGTCACCAGTTTTGGTCACCTGCCACCCCGGATCTCAGACAACATAGTAACAAATCTAAGCAGCATCGCATACTGGTATGTAGAAGCTGAATTTTCCTACCTCAGAGTTTTCAGGGCTTCTATTCCCCCACATGCGCTGCCATTGTTCATTCCCGACAAGCTGGCTTGTCGCGAGGTTGCTCGACAAATGATAATTGGTGGTGTAAGCAAAGAACTTAAAGGGTACTCGAAGAAGGTATGGCTGTCTTTTCCTGTTCGCTTGAATTCTTATTCTTTATTAGATTTCGGGCATGCCAAAGCCGAGGCGACAGCCCTGGAAGACCTAAATTTGGTCTCCATTGAATACAAGAAACACGATCCACAGAGGGTCGTGAGCAATCATTTGGCCAATTGCGGGCTCAAGAGATTTGAGCATGAGAACTCACACTCGGATGACATTTTCCGAGGAGCAAGGTCCTATGAGGAGATTCTAGCCTGGATACAATCCTTGGCTCCCGAGGAAAGAGCCAATGTTATGAAGTTCCAGGAACATCGACGTAGCTGTCTTCCCACTGTGTTATGAGGTGAGGGTCTAGGTATTTCGGAGATGAAACAGAAGGATGCCAAAGGTTCTAAGGATGCAACTCATGACCAAGGAAAACACTAGGACGAGGGGGAACAAACGAAGAATCCAGAAGCAGAGAAAAAGACTCCAGACCCGCCAAAGAAACAGAGTCCGGAGATAGAGATAAAGACTCCAGAACAGCCGAAGAAGCAGAGTCCGGTCGATACTCCGGGAAAATCGACGAAGCAGATCGGAGAACCCATCACATCAGTTACCCCCTTGCAGTCGATGCAGGGAAATATCGATGCAGGATGGATATTCAATGAAGAGCCGAGGCCCATAAGAGTAGAAGAACTCCCTTCGAATGAGTTTTTCTTCGATAAAAAGAGAAAGGAAGTAGTGAAAAGAGAATTCTATCAAGAAGGAGAGTAGACTGCCAAGAAATATAAAGTCATAACTGAGGGAAAGGACAAGAAAAATGAGCAGTTCGCTACTGAAATAGCAGGGACACTAGGAGCATATGCCTCGATGAATCAATTCTCAGTCGAGCTCTTAAAGAACCAACTTAAAAGAAAAAATCGCCTAATTAGGACCCTTGAAGCCAGACTGGCCACAACAACAGAGACTGCTAAAGACCAGGCGAGCGTAGGAATAGAGCAGGCCAGGTTGGTCGATAAGAACAAGATAGAGATGCTCAAAACTAAGCTCGAGCAAGCACAGCTGGTGGTCCGGGATGGTCATATGCAAGCGACCCAACAGAGGGATTTGATCGAACAACTACAGGCTAGGGTGGAGATTACCGAGAAAAAAATGATAGACATCGAGATGTTCAAATCCCAGGCAATCAAGATTCGGAGCAGAGTCTCTGCGACGTAGCGAAATTTGCTCACCAAGGTAGAAGCGATCAGGGACAACTGTCTGTTGGTCAATCAGGTTTTCGAGAACCTATCTGCTAGAGAAAGGGATGTCGGAGCGGCTCGAGTCGACTTCCAGGAGGCTGTGATAGCCACGAACAACATGGTTTCGGCAGGTACTCCCAGGTTCACCATTTTAGAGAAAACCAGAGGAAACATTCTATTAAAGGAATGGGAGCATAACATCGTCGAAGGCAAGCAACAAGCCCAAAAAATAACCAATTCCTTAGAGGAGGCCTTTAATTCTATAGACGACGAGCTGCTAGGCATTGACAGTGGAGGCAATGCCGAGACGTTGATGCAAATGAATGTGGAAAGGATCTCACTTGATCTGAAGGAAAAGGAAGAAAGAGATTTGGCCGATATCTCTCAGATGACTATGGTGGACATAGTCCAAGTGGATAAATGCATGATCAAACCCAACACGCAATTATGTGCCATCAACATCATCGATGGACAGATGGAAGACAGGCTGCAACAGTTAGCCCGGGAATGTTACTTCTTTGAAGCCGGCTGTCAAACAGAACTGTCTTGGTTAATATCTCAGTTGGTTGAAAGATGTGTCGCTTGTATCGAGCCCGCGCGACGACCAACGCCTGGCACCAAGTGAAGACAGAGAAGGAGAAATGGAGCGATTGCTCTCCTCCCTGTCATAACCAAAATTTTGTGACTATTGAAATTCTATCTTATTTGTAAAATTGTATAAATATACCACAGAAAGAAATAAACAGGGCTGGACATTTTTGTGTTGATTGTAACAGAGTTTTTTACATTTGAGAGTTAATACAAGCAAATCTGAAGATTCTCAATTCCGTCACGACTGTGTTACAAGTTTGTTTCCCTGTATCTCATATTTCGTTTCATTTCATATTCCTAATTGATGTGCTTCGTTATAATTTAGTACGACCACTACTATAGTGAATGAATTTTGGTTTTCTGTAATTGTTTACTGTTTTTCCTCTGTACCAGCTATCAACGGGTGTAAGACCAGTCTGCATTTTTAGAATTCTACATATATTCTCTGCTACATCGGTTATTTCCTTACATTATCCTCTTCTGTTTATTCGTGAGATTCTCCCCTGGTAGGAGCCTTACACTATAGACAGCTAAATGTTTTTCTCCCACCTCACACTTTTTATTAAAATATAATACAGTTACGGGAAAGAGCCTTTGATTTGCATCCCTATTTTATTCCTAAAACTGTAAATTCTCTTTTATACGACCAAATTGAGACAACACTTAATCTCACTCTGAAGTTTTTTCCACTTTTACTGTTCCTCCATGACTGTCCCTGTACCAACACAGCCTAATATCGAACTCGGACTATCGGACCAAACGCACATTGCCTTAAACCTTTTCGACACAATTCTTAAAACCGCTACAAACCGGGTCGAACTTGAACGTTCATGGGCAACCATTGAACAAGATATAACTATCCAGGAACAATTGGAAGCTAGACAACACCAACGTAGAAATCTTCCCTAGTTTCCTTTGTCGAAGGTTGACGTTTTTCTCTTCTCCATCTTTCACCCACTTTCGGATGCCTTGACATTGTACTTCTAAGCCTTAAATATAGACTCAGGAACAACATATTTCTGGCGCCGTTGCCGGGGACCGAAGTTACGAAATCTTTTTCCCTGGGAAAATGACATTTGTTTTTCGTTGAAAGTGTTACCCTTTGATAGTGAACAAAGAGTACACACCTTTTAAGGCTTCATAATCTTTCACTTGGCGACTCCACAAATAATAAACTAGCATCGATCGAAGGAATACCAGACAAAACCCAGATGGTAAGCAGATTATGCCCGTTACCGATCTCGAAAATATTCTGAAGGCGAGAGGCTCTCTTAAGCCAACCGCTGTAGTTTACAAACTTAAAACCCCACCGTTGAAGATTAAAAGTTATTCCGAACCCTCAACTTTGCTCAGTCCTCTCTTTGATACTAAAGTTTCAACGCCAAATTTCTCCAAAATTAGGAGTGATATTCATCTGACAGTCCCATTAGTACACAAAGGAAAGGACCCTATTGAAAGTTCTTCAACTTTTCACATACCATCTTTTCTCCAGTTGAATTTCCCGACTTCGCCAAAATTTGAAGAGTGTGTTACACACTCGGTTTCCACACCCGTCGGTTCTCCCGATTTCATCTCTTGCAAATCCGAGGAACCTAGTCCTCGCATTCCTTATCTTTCCTCGTCGGATTTCCCTCTTCGCGAAGAAAAAAAAGTCACTTTTAATTTTCCAAAACCCCCTTTATAACTTTCCACAAATAATGACGGCAGCTACCGGAGGAGGAGGTGGAGGGTTTGTAGGAGGAGGTGGAGGGTTTATCGGAGGAGGATCCCCTCTAGGAGGAGATAGAGGCCAAGGGCCTGCGCCCCATCCCAGAGTTTTTGCGAAAGTTGCAGCCATATATGCTCCCTTAGTATTGCTCGTCCCTCTACATGACCTTCCTGGAAATTACATAAAAAATCTACCAAAATTCACCGGGGAAGGGGATCTAACCGCGACAGAACCTATTAATTTCTTTGATCAATTCGCTGACATTCTAGGTATCGAGCACGAGGATGTATATTCGAGACTCCTTGTCCAAACCTTTGAAGGTCAGGTCCGAACTTGGTTTCGAAGCCTACCCGCAGCTTCTATCTTGTCTTATGACGCTTTGGAAGATGCTTTCCTCAGACAATGGGGCGAGAGAAAAGACCATCTCTATTATTTAACCGAATTTGGGTCTTTGAGGAAAAAGAACTCAGAAATAGTCATGGAATTTATTCAGAGATTCAACAAACTGTACAATAAAATCCCAGTCGAGGTTAAATCGTCCCAACCCGTGACCAAAGTGACTTTCACCGGAGCTTTCGAGCTGGATTTTGCACTCCTTTTGCGAGAAAGAAGGGGATCCACCCTGAACCGAATGCAGGATGATGCGGTAGAAATAGAGTCTAATATGATGGATTCAGGTAAGCTTAAAGCTAAATTAGAAACTGGAAATCGAGAGACCAAACGCTTTAGAGAACAAGCATGTCCTTCAGGGTCAAATAGATCCGCAAATGATAGGGTGGACGGTATGGCTAGAGTGATTAAAGAACTGTCAAATAAAATATCCAGAATGGAACTCGAATAGGCCAAAGCTAAATCTTACCCCAAAAAGGATTTCAAGAGGAACCCAAACCCCTCCAACCAACAAAGACAAATAAAAAATGAAGATCAAAAAATACAAGCTCTCTTAAAGAATGAAAATTTGATAGGAGCAAACAATTTTCAAGACTTCGGAGTTTCAGATAATGATGTCATGAACTTCGGTGATGACTGCACTCAACTGTATCTAACTTGAGAAGACTATGAAAAATCTCTAAACATGCAGCATCCGTCGAATAAGGGTGAAGAAGGTGATCACACTGATCTCTGTGAATCTCAACCAGAAACTGAGATGATAATGGCTGAGTTTCAACCAAAGTACAACCTAAGATCTAAGAGTAAGCCCACCTCAACTACTCAATCCAAGAAAATCCTTCAAAGAGGTCAAACTTATGAGCCTCCTTCGGAAGAGAACTTATTACCCAACAACAAAACAAAAACGGTAAGCACACAAGAGTCCGAAGTGGAAAAAGTTGAAACTCAAGCACAAGGAACCGAACCGACAAATAAAGTTACGTTTTCAACCAGGACCATGAGTGATAAAGCAGTCCTGAAAAATAAGTCGGAGATAAAGGATTCATAAGTCTCAACCAAAGAAACAGACAGGGTGAGCGGAGCTTTCAGTTTTGAATATGAGATAAATAAAATTAAGATACCCATCTCTCTGGTAGAATTAGCAAAAAATCTCGTTTATCGGAAACAGATTACCAAAGCGATGGGGGTCTCTGAGCTAGAAAGCCAGTCGGACGTTTTAAACCTGGAAGATGACAAAGCTAACATCACCTTTGGTCCTCATTTTGAAGGGGCCAAAGACACCATTGCTCCCTTTTATATCACTCTGAATGTGTATGATCAACTGCTACACAATTGCATGTTAGACTCCAGAGCCTCCCATAACGTTATGCCCAAGATTATTATGGACAAGTTGGGTCTCCAGATCACCAGACCTTATGGAGATCTGTACTCTTTTGACTCAAGAAGGGTTAAGTGTATGGGGATGATAAAAGATCTAGTAGTTACCCTGGCGCAGGTCCCAGTTAAGAGTATCCTGATGGATGTGGTTATCGCAGATATTCCCCCTAAGTATGGCTTGCTGTTATCTAGGTCATGGGGAGCCAAGTTGGGGGGTTTACTTCAGTTGGACATGACATATGCCACAATCCCGGTGTTCGGTGGTCAATTCACTTGGCTTTATAGAGAAACAAGATTAACATATACAGTGAGTGACCCTCAAAACCCTAACAATTTCCCTATTTACATCGCGGACCAAGATTTGGGAAATTGCATCTTGTCTTTTGATGATGGTTTGGATGGTTGTCCGGAGGAAATCGATATAGAGCGAGAAGAGTCAAGTCACATGACAGAGGATATGTGTAACACCAGAGTCTGGAAAATGTTTTTTGACGGTGCTTTATCTTCTGAAGGGGTAGGTGCAGGAGTGCTTTTAGTGGCCCCCGAAGGTAAATTCATCGTTCCTTTCTCCTACCAACTGCAGTGGGACATAGATTACACTAACAACGTATGTGAATATGAAGCATTGATCTTAGGATTAGAGGCTGCCAAAAAGCTAAATATAAGTAACTTGGAGGTATATGGTGATGCAGAGTTAATAGTCAAACAAATAAACCGACAGTACCTAGCCAAGCATCCCAGACTAAGAACATACAAAAATTGTGCTTGGGATCTCATGGAAAACTTCTTCTCATCCGTAAAGGTCCATTTTATCTCTCGCACAGAGAACCTACATGCTGATGCATTGGCAAAGGAAGCTTCAACCTTCTCTCCTCCCATGACTTTCAAATTGAAGTATCACATTGAGATCAGATACAAACCCTCTATACCAGACAATATCCGACACTGGCAGGTATTTGAAGATGACGAACAAATTAAAAAATTTCTTGCAGCAGTGGGTGAGTTCTCCGAAACTCATGCAGATCAAGAGAATCAACATGACCCGATGTGGATCATGCAAGAAGGGGAAGATCCTGAAACCTTCCAAGAAAAAATCATTGATCATCGTATGCTGGTCCTTAAAAACAACCAGATTTCGAAAGGATTAATTCCTTTAGAGAGACTTTTTGATCAGAACGACGTACCTGAAAAATCCACTTTACAGCCCCAACCAGAAGAAGTGGAGGAATGCGATATAGGGACTGAAAAAGAATCCAGGGTGGTAAAAATATCCAAGTTCCTCCCTCTCGAAATGAAAGTTAAGTATAAATACCTACTCAGACAGTATAAAGATGTTTTCGCCTGGTCTTACGATGAGCTAAGAACGTATGGCACTTCCATAATTGATCACAAGATACCTTTGAAGCCTGGGGTGAAACTGTTTAGGCAAAATCTTAGACAAATTAACCCCATTTTGTTACCTGTGATCGAAAAAGAAGTTAAGAAACTTTTAGACGCGAAAATAATCATACCTCTAAGATACTCGGACTGGGTAGCAAACTTGGTCCCGGTCAGGAAAAGGAGTGGGGAAATCAGACTGTGTGTGGATTTCTGAAACTTAAATAAGTCGTCTCTCAAGGACAATTATACGCTGCTCAAAATGGACCATGTGTTAGAAAAAGTTCTTGGAGCAAACCAAATGTCTATGATAGATGGGTTCTCTGGTTATAATCAAATCGCTATGAATGAACAGACAGAGAAAAAACTACTTTCACCACACCATGGGGTACTTTTATGTATGACAAAATGCCTTTTGGTTTGATGAATGTAGGGGCTACATTCCAGCACACTATGGACATCACTTTCATAGGAGAAAGGGACAAGTTCGTAGTCATTTACCTCGACGATTTGACGGTTTTCTCTAAAACTGATGAAGAACACTTGATTCATCTGAAACAGACTTTCGAAAAATGCCACAGATTTGGTCTATCTTTGAACCCAAAGAAATCACATTTCACTGTGCAAGAAGGTAAGCTTTTGGGCCATATCGTATCAAGAGATGGAATCAGGATTGATCCTAAGAGGATTGAAGCAATAGATACTATAAGTATTCCCAGAAATGTAAAGGAGATTCAATCTTTCTTAGGAAGAATAATTTTTTTACAAAGGTTTATTCCAAATTTCGCTGAGATTTTCAAATTGATCACAGGGATGTTGAAGAAAGGAAGTGGAGTAAATTGGACAACCGAGGCCAGAGCATCATTCACGCATATTAAAAAAGTCATAAGCGAGGCACCTGTGTTAGCAAGCCCAAACTATCTGAAAGATTTTCTCATCTTCTCGTTTGCCTCGGAACATACTATCGCCACGGTGCTCCTACAAAAGAATGAAGAAGGATTCGAACAACCGATCACATTTTTTAGCAAGAGCCTTAGAGACGCAGAAATGAAGTACGACATAATAGAAAAGCAGGCGTACGCAATGGTAAAAGCACTAAAGGCATTCAGAACTTATGTACTACATTCAAAGATAATCACGTACATGCCTACTACAACTGTGAAAGATATATTGGTACAGCCAGACAGTGACAGAAAAAGAGGGCGATGGCTCGCTAAAATCTAGGAATTCGATCTGGAAGTTAAACCGACCAAATTGATAAAAGGGCAAGGCCTGGCCAAACTCTTAGCTGAGTCAAATTTCAGAGCCCTGGATATCAATTTCTTGTAGGAAGGCGACGAAGACACAGACCTAAACGAGATGGATGAATAAACAATTCCAAACAAGATCGAAGAGAAGTTCTTATTATTGGGATGGTACATAGACATAGCGTCATACCTGCTAACTCTAAAATGCCCAAATGAACTATCACCATCCAAAGCCAGAACTTTAAGACTCCATGCAGTGAAATATTATATCACCGAAGGTCAGCTATATTGGAAGGATCCACTCGGTTTCCTGTTAGTCTGTTTAGTCGAATCAGAAACTCAGTGGGTTATAGATGAATTTCATGAGGGAGTCTGTGGGGGGCATCACGCGTGGAGAGATACAGCCTACAAGATCTTGAGAGCTGGGTACTACTGGCCGAAACTCTTTTTGGATGTCAATGCCAAAGTGTGTTCTTGCAACCCTTGTCAACTATTCGCAGGTAAACAGAAGCTCTCGACACTGCCTCTAGTTCCAGTCAAAGTTGAAGCCCCATTTCAGCAATGGGGTCTAGACTTCATAGGCGAAATTAATCCCCATTCCAGTGCTCAACATAAGTGGATCTTAACAGCTACAGATTATTTTACTAAGTGGGTGGAAGCCATTCCAACCAAAAGGGAAACAGACTCGGTGGTAATCGATTTCTTGGAAGATAATATTTTGTCAAGATTCGGTTGTCCCCGAAAGATAGTTATTGACAATGCCCAAGCCTTTAAATCTATGGCTATGATCAATTTTTGTCAGAGGTATAACATCATTCTTGGCCATTCCACAACATATTACCCCCAGGGGAACGGATTGGCCGAATCATCTAACAAGAGCATGGTAAACATAATCAAGAAAGTATTGGATGACATTAAAAGGTCTTGGCATGTGCACTTAAAATACGCATTATGGGCAAACCGCATCAGCACTAAAAGGTCTATCGGCATTTCCCCGTTTCAAATGGTCTATGGGACATATGTTGTTCTACCTATAAACCTAGCGCTACCAGTGATGAAGTTATGGTAGGATCAAAATGAAGAACCCAATCCTGTAACCAGGATAATTAATCAGCTGATTGAGGTTCAACATCATAGAGTTGAAGTTGATGAAAAGATGCAGAAGTACCAAGATGATATGAAAGCATTGTTCGACCGCAAGGCAAAGGACAGGGAATTCCTCCTAGGTGATTTAGTGCTAAGATGGGATGCAAGAAAGGAAGAAGCCGCGAAGCATGGTAAATTTGACCACCTATGGTATGGACCATTCAGGGTCTCGGCTCCAGAAGGAAAAAAATATTTCCTACTAGAAAATATAGACGGAGAAGTCCTCAACGCCCCTATCAACGGGTGGTATCTAAAGCACTACATGACGTAACAGTCGCCAGATTAAAAAAAATTAAAAATAAAATTATTTATATATAGTTTGTGTACATATATGTATTTTCATTTAAACATTGCTTTTTGATTTTCTGTTTTTCTTTTTAAGTTTTCGACACATTTCGGATAATATTCATATTTGTCTTTTGCAGGATTCCAGCTGCATACGAAAACAAGCAGGAGGAGTAAACTGAAAGTCGGTGTCGGAAATAAATCGGCATAAACAGGTGATACCTAAAGTAATTTCATATTGCGCAAAGAAAGTAAAATGAAAAGGTAAATATAAGATTTCTCAAAAGACATGTTATAAAGGAATGTTAAAGAAAACCGAGGTAACGCCAATTCAAACTGCAATATCAGCTGAACTGACAGATAACAGAGTTGTTTCCTGGTTTGATAATCTTTGAAAAAATTAAAACAATTAAAACAATTCGCTCAATCTAAAAACTGCCAGTCAAAGTAAATTATCCCCGAAAATATCTACAAGAGTCAGTCTCGAATTGTTTGACCTTTGTTTTTTCAGTCAGTAAGTCGCTACTTGGCATCCTTTCTATCTTCGGGTTTAAATTTTAACAAGTCACCATCTTTCTATTTCATTACGAAGGGATAAAAGTTTTTCGTTTCAACCTCGTGAGTTTCAAAACAGATTGTGGAAAGAAAGCGGGTCTTCACAACTACTCGATCCCCTGCTGAGCGAAGGAACATTTAGAGTGATCCTAACTTTTCTAGGTTTTTCAACGACATCGGAGGATTAAAGCTTTCTCAAATCGGATGCCCTTAAAAAGTTATTTTCCTGTTCTCCCTAAGAACGAAGATGTTGTGAAGGTCAAGAGAAGGTTGGTACCGAGTAATCAAAGTAAGTTGGCAGACCTCTAATGCAAAATATTACATAGATATCAGCCCTGTTACAAACTAATTGCCCCCATCTTCGTGCTCTAAAAAGTAAATTATAAGACGGGTGGTGAAAGGAAATTCAGAAATGATTGCCCCCACCTAGTCCAAGAGACGATGAAAGAAAATTTAGAAATGATTGCCCTCGTCTCAACATTTAAATGCATAAATATATTCTGAAGTGGTGAAAGGAAATTCAGTAGAAGGGGCCAGATAACTTCACTGGGGTACTGAACAGGCTCGCTGGCAGTGAAACAATGTCTGAGATATTTGTAAGGCTGTTATACATGAATATCATTCTACTTTGGTAACCAATGCTTTTTAAAAACCTGATCCACATTCCAAATTCAGACGAGACTTCCCAATTAAAAACATATAATCTTATTCTTTTGATGCAAGCCAAGAGCCGCAAGATCTGTTGACTCTCCTAGGACTGTTTCGATTGTCTTAAAACATACCTAAATTTAGTAGTGGGAAAGGGAAAATTGTGAAAGGGACTACAACTATGTTTAAAAAGAGTATCTGATTTTGAAAAAACTTTTCAAGGTAAAGAACGTAGTCTTTTCCCCCCTTCGATCCTCTTTTCTCAGCAACCTTTTCGCCTGATTGAGTTTTTGACTCCATTTACCCAATATTGGCACGTGGTCTACTGTTCTTCCCGCCTCACAGGAAGGCGGGATCCCTAGTTGGAGCCTATGTTGGAGCCGCCCTTGTTTTTTTTAGCCTGTCACAATTTTTATTTTGATGCTTGAAATCTAAAGATGATTTTCTTTTTCCCTCTGAAATATTGAGACCTCTGAAACTTTGTCGTGGGAGCAGCGATGATTATTCTACTCTCGAACAAAGTCCTACCTCTCGTAAAAATGTTTCCTCTTTTTTTTCTACTTCGGGATCTCACAGGATGGATACTATAACTCATGTAATTCACACGTCCCGAGTCACGAAACAATGAAGTCGTTTTAAATTTTCACTCAAGACAGTAACAAGGATAAAGTTTTCCTTAACTCATGATTAGACGTCGTCGGGGTTTCATGCCTCGGCATTCGCCAAACCCAAAAATTTATTGTCACAGCCCCGATAGCCGAGAGTGCGAGGTCCTTATTTGAGTAACTCATGTCAGGAATTAAAGGCAAAAGCTAACAGTGGTAAAAAATTTCTCTCGGCGTTTCACCACTCGGCGTTATATTTTTCAAAAGTTACACCTCTAAACCTCGACTCGCGAAATCACGATACGGTTATAACGTGATTAATTAATCATTTAATCCAAGATTATATTCCCTTTAATTAAGTCATGTTATCGCGATCTCGCGGTTTCCCAGCTCGACATCTAAATCTCCAAGAAACTCGTCTTCAAATCTCTGAGTCGCGATATGGCAAATATAATAATTATAAAATTAATCAAGCCCCAAATCACGATTACCTTTAATTCTATCAAGAAGGAGAGTCGACTGCCAAGAAATATAAAGTCATAACTGAGGGAAAGGACAAGAAAAATGAGCAGTTCTCTACTGAAATAGCAGGGACACTAGGAGCATATTCCTCGGCGAATCAATTCTCAGTCGGGCTCTTAAAGAACCAACTTAAAAGAAAAAAAAATTGCCTAATTAGGACCCTTGAAGCTAGACTGGCCACAACAACAGAGACTGCTAAAGACCAGGCGAGCGTAGGAATAGAGCAGGCCAGGTTGGCCGATAAGAACGAGATAGAGATGCTCAAAACCAAGCTCAAGCAAGCACAGCTGGTGGTCTGGGATGGTCGGATGCAAGCGAGCCAACAAAGGGATTTGATCGAATAGCTGCAGGCCAGGGTGGAGATCGCCGAGAACAAAATGATAGACATCGGGATGTTCAAATCCTAGGCGATTGAGATTCAGAGCAGTCTCTACGGTGCAGCGAAATTTGCTCACCAAGGTAGAAGCGATCAGGGACAACTGTCTGTTGGTCAATCAGGTTTTCGAGAACCTGTCTGCCAGAGAAAGGGATTCCGGAGCGGCTCGGGTCGCCTTCCAGGAGGCTGTGATAGCCACGAACAACAGGGTTTCGACAGGTACTCCTAGTTTCACCATTTTAGAGCAAACCAGAGGAAACATTCTATTAAAGGATTGGGAGAATAACATCGCCGAAGGCAAGCAATAAGACCAAAATATAACCAATTCCTTAGAGGAGGCCTTTAATTCTATAAACGGCGAGCTGCTGGGCATTGACAGCGGAGGCAATGCCGAGACGTTGATGCAAATGAATGTGGAAAGGATCTCACTTGATCTGAAGGAAAAGGAAGAAAGAGATTCGACCGATATCTCTCAAATGACTATGGTGGACATAGTCAAAGTGGATAAATGCATGATCAAACCCAGAGCGCAATTATGTGCCATCGACATCATCGATGGACAAATGGAAGACAGGCTACAACAATTAGCCCGAGAATGTTACTTCTTTGAAGCCAGCTATCAAGCAGAACCGTCTCGGTTAATATCTCAGTTTGTTGAAAGATGTGTCGCCTGTATCGAGCCCGCGCGACGACCAACGCCTGGCACCAAGTGAAGACAGAGAAGGAGAAATGGAGCGATTTCTCTCCTCCCTGTCATAACCAAAATTTTGTGACTATTGAAATTCTATCTTATTTGTAAAATTATATAAATATACCACAAAAAGAAATAAACAGGGCTGGACCTTTTTGTGTTGATTGTAACAAAGTTTTTTACATTTGAGAGTTAATAAAAGAAAATCTGAAGATTCTCAATTTCGTCACAACTATGTTACAAGTTTGTTTCCTTGTATCTCATATTTCGTTTCATTTCATATTCCTAATTGATGTGCTTTGTTATAATTTAGTACGCCCACTACTATAGCAAATGAATTTTTGTTTTCTGTAATTGTTTACTGTTTTTCCTCCGTACTAGCTATCAGCGGGTGTAAGACCAGTCTTCATTTTCAGAATTCTACATATATTCTCTACCACATCGGTTATTTCCTTACATTATCCTCTTCTGTTTATTCGTGAGATTCTCCCTTGGTAGGAGCCTTACACTATAGACAACTAAATGTTTTTCTCCCACCTCACACCTTTTATTAAAATATAATACAGTTACGGGAAAGAGCCTTTGATTTGCATCCCTATTTTATTCCTAAAACCGTAAATTCTCTTTTATACGACCAAATTGAAACAACACTTAATATGACTCTGAAGTTTTTTCCACTTTTACTGTTCCTCCATGACTGTCCTTGTACCAACACAGCCTAATATCAAACCCGGACTATTGGACCAAATGCACATTGCCTTAAACCTTTTCGACACAATTCTTAAAACTGCTACAAACCGGGTCGAACTTGAACGTTCATGGGCAGCCATTGAACAAGATATAACTATCCAGGAACAGTTGGAAGCTAGACAACACCAACGTAGAAATCTTCCTTAGTTTCCTTTGCCGAAGGTTGACATTTTTCTCTTCTCCATCTTTCACCCACTTTCGGATGCCTTGACACTGTACTTCTAAGCTTTAAGTACAGACTCAGGAACAACAACAGGAAATACTTAATTTGTATTGAAATTTCTACATGAATTAAGTAGAATAATGTTTTCTTATTTGTTGATGATTAATATATAAATTGAGACATCACATGGATTTTCAGGATAGTTGATATTTCTTCTATGATGGCTAAGCTCTCATTATATTGCCTGATTCATACCTTTAATTTCTCTATAGAAGTTAATATTGAAATTATTCCGCTCGAGCTATCACTAATTGTTAGATGCCATCGTGATGTCATAAGACACCGAAGACATAATCATCATCATTATATTTGAAGTTTCTTGTTATTGTAGATTAAGAGCAATTGTTGATTAATATTTGAATTATGTTATGATGTTTTTAATTCAATAGGTTAAGATTTCCTTTTATAGATTAGAAATAATTATGAGTTTTATCTTAAGAATAGAGTTCACTTTCTTAATAGTTTGATTAGTTACATGTTGAGTAGTTTTGATTAGTTTACTTGTTGAAAAAATTTCCATAGGTTAGTTATTTGATTGCTTATTAGTTTACTTGCTGAAGAAGTTTCCATAGGTTAGTTATTTGATTGATTATTTGTTTACTTGTTGATGCTCGTTAGTTTGAAATAGATTGATTAGACTAGTTTACTATTGCTATTGTTCATTAAGTTGAATAGATTAGATAGATGGCTTGCTTTTGCTCATTGTATTGATTAAGTTAACTTGTTCATTTTAGGGTTTTCATTTGCTTCTTTAGGACAATCCATCGATCCATTGTTCAAAAGTTACTTAGGGTAAATAGTTTAAGTTCCTTGATAGGGTTTGCTCATTAATATGCTTTTCTTAAGTAGATTATCCCTTAGATAGACCATCTCCTTAGTTAGACTATACTTCCTGTAACTTTTCTACCTTGGCACATACAGTGCTACAAATCTAAGTTTACTTACCCTGGGTTGACAATTTAATTAATGGTTTTTAGTGCATATAGAACACCCATCACTTTTGGCATCATTGCCGGGGAGTTGGCTCAAGGTAGGAAATAGATCATTTCTAAGCTTTAGAATTAGATTGGTGGCAGGGGAACTTTAAGACAAGAGGTAAGAACCTACACATATGTTATAGCAGGTTCCCCCAAACCCAATGGTAGTTTTTATTTTTGTTTACTTTCATGAACAAACCTAGGGACCCAAAGGGTAGATACATTAAATCCAAATCATACCTTTCAAACAAGGTGTCTTCCGAACTTTTCAGGATAAGGAACATTCCACTCATAAACTCCGCAAACCGATACCAAAAAATAGGAACTAGCTCAACCCAAAGAGCTAAAGCAGTCTCTGAAGAGACTAAGACATGGAGCACTATAGAATAGAAAATTGAAGCATCAGTAATAGTGGGACAGGAGGCAAGACCACTCGAGCCTTCCGTAGAACCAACCAATACAATCTTTGTTTTCTTACCACCACCAGGAGATCCTAATTTTGAAAACATCATAGACCTTGAACAGGTGAATACTTTGTTTGGTAGTTCATCCAATATAATTGTCTCTCAAATTGATACAAAAACTTTGGCACTGATAATATCAACCGACTCGAGTAGAGTCCCATACATTCAAGCATTAGGAAGACCTTCCCATCAGAGGGATACCTTTCCTAGACAAAAACCTTGGGATACTTTGTTATCTTCAAGGATAAAACCACCTAGGTACTCTCTTTTTGGAAACCAAACCAATATGGATGATCAAGAGGATCACAACAATGTAAGACACGAGGAGGGAGAAGAAGCTGGAAACCAAACCGAAACTACCTTCGGGTTTCCAATTTAGGACACCACACTGAATGTCAATATGAAAAATATTCCCCTCTCAGCACTGCCCACCTTTTGCGATAAAAGCAATGAAGACCCAGATACCTTCCTATTTGAGTTTGACATCTTGTGTAGGAGCTACAACTACTTACAAGATGCCCTGAAACTAAAACTCTTTCCTGCCACCCTGTAGGACTCTGCACTAAGATGGTTGATGGGGTTGGGAGAGTCCAATATTAGGTCTTGGGAAGCCATGAAATATATATTTCTTAAAAAGTACCAAGACTACTACAAGACCAAGGAGTCTCGTAATGATATTTTCAAAGTCCAACAGTTAGAAGACGAGAATCTCGAGGATTATATGGAACGGTTTGCTTATATCTCCCAGAAATAAAAATACCATGACCTTCCAAATGATTCAGTTAGGGATCTTTTCCTTAAGGGAATTTCAGAGGAATACCTAGAGAAACTTAACCTAATGGAATCAGGTGACATCTCCCATAAACCATTTGCCGAAATCTATGAAATGTGTAAAAATTAGTCAAGAAGCAGAGCTAAAATAGAGAAGAATGTTCGGGATCCTTACAGTAGAAACTTAAAACCAGTTAGTTCAGGTGGTATCACAAGAGTAGAGATAGGGAACCTTTTAGAGAACTTCAAGATAGATATCTTAAGAAAAATAGGTTCCCAGTTGGACACCCTAAAGATTAAAAAGAAACAGGAGGAGGAAAATGCAACAATGAGCATATATTGCCTAAGATGCAGGAGGAGGCATTCCTCAAGGGAATGCCCATTAGATAAAATCTCAGTTTGTGGCTTCTACATGGTGGACCACTCAACTGAAAAATGTCCATCATTGACCGGTTTTTTAGCCATCTATAGGAGTGGGGATCCCAAGGAGTCCTCTTATGCACCTAGGAGGCCATGGAAACCTAGGAATCAACCTACATACCCGGATCTACAACCTCAAGTTCCACCCTATTATCAACAACCACAACAGTAGAACTCACCAAGTTGAAAATTGGTGTACACTGTACCAACATCCTTGGCTTCAAGGATGGAGATGAGGGCATAACCAAGGGAACCCTCAAGCTCCACCTGTCTCTATGCCCAACCATCCTTACCCTCAATTTCCACCAAACATTCCACAACTTCTTTCAGGTTTTGTTCCACCACCTTTACCTCCTATTCTATAACAACAACCACAACAATACCAGAATTCAAGCTCCCCAAGACTGACATTTTTACCGGCACAACCAGTACCCAATCCCAATAATAAGCCCACTCAACCTCTCCATAATGTTGATATGCATGCCTTCTCGACATATGTTATTTCTCCTATTCCATTGCAAGAGATTCAACTCCGGTCAAGAAGAGTTCTGGACAGGAAAAGGCCTTCAGTAGTCATCCGGGAAGAAGAAGAAGAGGAAACCCCCAAACAACCCATGGATGACACTAGGTGGGAAGATGTTATTATTCCTAAGGACCAAGAACCCAAGCTTCCCCAAAATGAACCTTCACAAATTACGAAGGCCCCTCCTTATCCAAAAATATTAGTAATTGAGAAACCTACCACCCAATCGAAATTTGACATCTTGAATGAATTGAAGAATATTTGTGTCAAGATTCCCTTGCTACAATCCATTAAGTATATTCCAATCTATAATAAGGTGGTCAAATAATTGTGTATTAAGAAGCCAGGGAGGAAGTAGAAGGATCCTCCAACATTACATTTGATAGGAGAACTTTCTGAGTACATATCAGAGCAGACTAAGGTAGCAAAATATGGGAACCCAAGAAACCCCGTAGTGACCATAACCATTAATGAGGTTTCCATTGGAAACACTCTCATAGACCTAGGGGCAACCATCAATGTCATGACCGTTACTACCTTGGAGGAATTACTATTAAAACCTCTTCTTAGACCTACCCCAACCATTTTGGAATTAGTAGATAAGACTAGGGTTATACCTGAAGGAATTTTGGATGATATCATAGTTACTTTAGCCTCATGGGAGTACCCAATAAACTTTCTAGTCATCCACTCAAAGGATCCTACCAAAGGCCATCCCGTTATTTTGAGAAGACCTTGGTTAGCCACAACCAATGCGTTTATTGGTTGTAGAGAGGGAGAAATGACCATTTCAAATGGACTTTCTATCCAGAAGCTCACCATATACCCTCCAGACCAACCTATCATGGAGAATCTATGGTGTCTTGAATGTCCATATGAGAATGAGGACTGGGAAGAACCTATGTTGCCAAGTGATCATTCCTGGGCACTTTAGGAGCACAAAACGGAAAATTTGCTAAACCAGTTCATTTATGCTATCACATGTGTTGATTTTCCACAATATTTTCCCCAATTTGAGTACATGTTTGGGGAATAATTTCAGGAACAATTGGACCCATCCATTTTGTCTTCGACATCTTTCATCTTCAAGATAGACAAGTCTGCCACATCTTGTACCATGCTCTACGAGATTAGTCCAGAAAAATTTCTATATATAAACTTCGGGCTAGATGCAGACCAACAAAAACAGTTAGTAAGTATCCTTAAATAACAATCAGGGGCATTCACCTGGGAATACACTGAAATGAAGGGTATACACCCTAACACATGTATCCATCACATATATACCCAGGGGGAAGTAACACCTGTTAGGCAACCCCAGAGAAGGATGAACCCATCACTCAAAGATATAGTAAAAGAGGAGATCCAAAAGTTATTAAATGTTGGATTTATTTATCCCATCTCCTACAATAAGTGGGTATCCCCGCTTGTAGTGGTTCCAAAGAAAGTGACCGGGAAATGGAGAATTTGTGTTGATTTTCAGGAACTCAACAAAGCCACTCTGAAGGATTACTTTTCTCTTCCTTTCATTGACCAAATTTTGGATACCCTGTCTAGAAATAAATATTTCTCCTTTTTAGATGGATATAGTAGGTACAATCAAATTCTCATAGCACCCGAGGATCAAGACAAGACTACCTTTACTTGTCCTTGGGGCACCTATGCCTATAGGGTCTTACCATTTGGATTGTGTAATGCTCCTGCCACATTTCAACGAGTAGTACTAGGGATATTTGTTGATCTTAGTCATGATTGTGTGGAGGTATACATGGATGACTTCACAATATATGGCAATACTTACCAGGAAGCCTTAGATAATTTAGAAAAAGTCCTTATCAAATGCCAAGAAATGAACCTATCGTTAAGTCATGAAAAATGTAAAATGTTGTTGATTGAGGGAGTAGTTCTAGGACATCATGTTTCATCTAAAGGGATTAAAGTTGATCCTGCTAATATTGAGGTCATCGTCAGACTTCCATCCCCAAAGACTTAGAAAGAGGTGAGAATATTTCTTGGACATGCCGGATATTACCGACGATTTATTGAAAATTTCACAAAGATTGTTGCACCTATGTTTGGATTGTTAATAAATGATGTTGATTTTGTTTGGACTAAGCAATGTTAAATTGCCTTTGAAACCCTGAAAGCTAGGTTGTCTATGGCACCAGTTCTTAGAGATCCCAATTGGGCTCTCCCATTTCATATATCCATTGATGCCTCCGACACTGCAATAGGAGGAGTATTAGGGCAGAAAGAAGACAAGAAACCCTATGCCATTTATTTTGTGAGAAAGAACTTGTCCCCTGCCGAGTTAATCTATACAGTTACTGAGAAGGAATTATTGGCAGTAGTTCATGCTATCAATAAGTTTCGCCATTACATCACAGTTTACAAAGTATTTGTACATACAGATCATTCCACCATTACATTTCTCATGAATAAACCCATAACTAATGGTCGAGTGACTAGGTGGCTCCTGCTATTGCAAGAGTTTAACATCATCATTCTTGACTGACTTGGAAAGGAGAATTTTGTAGTTGATTTTCTTTCACAAATAAAAAATGAGGATGATGATATTCCTGTAGATGATAGTTTCCTGGACGAGCACATTTTTTCCCTTTCTATAAACACCCCATGGTTTGCAGATATGGAAAACTATTTGGCTACTAGGAAGTTACCATCTGATTTGTCACCTCATGAAAAGCGTATAATTATTACGCAAAGTTCCAATTACTCTTGGGTTGGCCATGACCTTTTTCGTACAAGTCTTGATTTGATTATTCATAGATGTGTCTGAGAAGACAAGATACCAGAAATACTACGAAGTTGTCATGATGGACCATGTGGTGGCCACTTTTCTGACAAACATACAACATATAAGGTATTGCATTCAGGTTACTATTGACCTAGAATTTTCAAGGATGCTACCAAGTATGTGAGGAGTTGTGATATTTTTCAAAGAATAGGGAGACCCACGTCAGCTGACAAAATGTCCTTGCATGCCCAAGTTATGATAGAACCTTTCAAAAAATGGGCCCTTGACTTTGTAGGACCAATTTCACCCATGTCTCGTAAGAAAAATTATATTTTGGTTTGTATAGATTATGTCCCCAAGTGGCTAGAGGCAAAAGCCCTATTTAGGGCTACATAAATATCCGTTGTCAAATTCATTTATGAAGACATCTTTACCCGCTTCGGTGTTCCTCGTGAAATTGTTATAGACCAAGGCACTCAATTCACTTCCAAGCTGATGAGAGAACTAACAGAGAAATATGGGATTAAACACTGCAAATATTCTCCATACCGTCCACAAGCTAATGGTTAGGTAGAGTCTACAAACAAAGTTATGGAAGCTATCTTAACCAATACTATTCAATTACATCATCGGGATTGGACCGACAGGCTTCCAGAGGCTTTGTGGGCATATCAAACCACCTGGAGAAACACCATTGGGCATACCCATTATGAGCTAGTATATGGGAAACAAGTGCTTCTACCAATAGAATTCCAAGTAAGGACCTTTCGTATTGCTGCAGAATTGGGATTAAACTTAGATGAGGCTCATAAACAAAGAGCCCTAAAATTAAATGAGTTGGATGAGACCATGCAAGATGCTATCCAATGAACAATATTATTCCAAAAACAAAGGAGCAAGTGGCATGACAAGTTTATTAAGAAGAAACACTTCCAATCTAGTGATTGGGCTTTGTTGTTTGAATCTTGATTAAAAACCTGTAAAGGTGAACTTACCACTCGATGGTTGGGTCCTTACGAGGTAGTCACCGTGTATGACAACGGGGCTGTGAAAATCAAAACAATTGATGATGGACAAGTCTTCTTTGTAGTAAATGGACACCGAATCAAACTTTATCACATGCCCATTTCCAGAGAAGATTTTCTACAGGTCATGTCAACTGAAAAGGCATTGGCCTTAGTATATGGGGAAGTCCCCCCTTTTTCTTGAATGTTTTATGAATTTCCGATTGTACATATGTAAATAATTTTGAATTTTTTTGATAGACAATTCTAGAGATTTCTGTAGGTATTTATTTCACCAGGAGTAGACAGTTTCAAGGAAATATAAAAGAAGGATTTTTCTTCAAAATATTACTATACTTGAACCTTGTTTTCTGCTAAGCATCAAATGAATAATGACTTGTTGTAATTAGACATATTTTTGCAAAGATTTTTCATCTTCTTTTTCTCAAGGCATTTTAAATAGCAGTTGCTTTTAAAACCTTCACCACTATATAAGGAAGAGATACTGTAACCATCAAGCTTAGAGGTCACTCGTATAGTTTCCCCAAGAACCCTGAGTAAGTGAGTTAAGTATCTTTATTAAAGAGTAACAAGGAGATCTGATTAGCGGTTAGCTATGGAAACATCACAATAACTTAAAAAAGAAAAAAGAAGAAAGTTAGTTGAGCCTAAAGATACCTTTCTGTTCTTTCCCAATGGTACCATCCACTACTCACTAAAAATGCTTGATTATATCATATCTTTAGATAGGTCACGTCCGCTTAAGTACCCCTTACATTAGGAAAATCACTAAGGAATATAAAACGAAATGTCATCCTCTAACATAAATACCATCCCAATTGAGAAAAAAAAGAAAGAAAAAAGTTGTTTTCAGAGCTATCCCCCCATCTTCTTTCACAAAGCAATCTTATACTAAAATATTAAAAGATGGAGGGCCAGTCTCTGAGGGTGTAAGAGGCTAATCCGTCGGGATACTGAAAAAGTCTGCTGGTAGTGGGTACCGGCATGTGGTATGACTAGGTAAACCCACCGGAGTACTGAACAAGCTTGTTGGAAGCGGGGCATTCTACCTAGCGAGGATGATAATCTGACAAAAAATAAATAAGAAATTTAAACTTGTACCGATGTACGACATTACTTGTAGACAAAGCTGACACAATGTATCTATGGTTAAGATAAGGTTAATGAACTCCATAAATTGACCATTAGGAACTAAATTTGAGACTATCTCAAAAATCTCTCGCCCACCTCTTCTTAACTATATGTAGGATGTTCTATCCTATAGGTGGGGCCATATTCGAACCGTCTCATCAAACCGATATGTGAATTTATCTCTACACTTAACAAGCTGTAAATCTTCGGCTATTGGGAGAATTGACTGGTTTCCTATATTTTTTATTGTGAGGTGTCACAATACTTAGGTGTGGGGGAGGGGTTTCATGAGTTGACAAATGATAACACTACCTAGAAGAAGTTTAATCTTTGTAAAAAAATTATGTGTATTGATTTCATGATACAGGCTATTATATCAACAATTATTTTATTTTTGAAATGCTAAATATTTGTTGTGTGTTATAAACTGTTGTACATTTCCTTAACAGACCACTTAACTGGGTTTTTTTTTGTTATAGACTGTTCATCACAGATTTGGATTACATGCCTTATAATATGCAAGAAAGAGGAACATATTGTGTGAGCACGATGGAAAAACAAATAATAATGGAACACTCTTATCCTACCTCTGCTCCTATTCACTGTGACTATCAAAATCGTTTTAAGATTGAATGCTATGGACAAAACATCCATTATAGGATGAATAAATTTCATTTCACACATGGGTACCATATGAAGTACCATATGAAGTTCCATATGGAGTGCCATATGGAGTTCCATATGGAGTGTCGTATGAGGTGCCATTTAAAATACCATATGAGGTGCCAGATGACACGCCATATGAAGGATCAAACGAGATGTATACACACAGTAAATGTCCACGAATTCAGGTAACCAGGATTCAATTTCATTTATTTGAGTTAGTTAATGGCAATTGAGATTAAATGATACAATTCCTAAGCATTTTTATGATCAAATGTCCAAGTCAAAGACTTGGACATTGATCTAACTCTTCATCATTACAATTGCCTCCAAATTATGCTCTTTGAATTCAAAATCGGCGCACTCATGCTCACACATGGCAACTCGTGTGTGATGAATGCAACCATTTCCAACCTGGGCACATTCAAAAATGGAGGAATCACTCAAATTGTTATACCATTTATGCAACATGTTCTCCCTTTGTCTAATTGTTCTCAACCTCTGCTTAATCGTGCTCATCTTTGGCCCGATTGCGCCCGTCCTCTGTCGAATTCCGCTCTCTGTCCATTTCTCCTCACTATCACCATGCCCAAATGATATGAGTCGTCCTCCTATGATGACCTCTTTTCCATCCCCGAGTTCGCACAGTGCAAATAAGTGTTCCTTCGCGCAGGGTGGGGACCGTTCTTGGCTCATTTGCAGGGCCACGATGATGACATTTCTATGCAATTCTCCCTCAGATTCAAGGGAAAGATGGTGCACGTGTGATCTCTCACCTTCATGTTCTTCAAGGAATCAATTTCCTTAGTCACAAAGCTTCCAAGAGTTGGAGACCACTGGTTTAAACACCACCAGTTCCCACGAGCGAGTTATAACAAGGTCTTCAAACCTGAGTTTCAGAATATCTCTAGAGCGAAGGGATACTCCAAGGAGTGGATTAAAGAGGAGCTAATTAACCCTCTCATAGTCATCACCATATTGATCACTTCTGAAGGTAGATATTCCGTTTTTAAAGCCTACCACTTTCGATTATTAGCTCATTTTCAGTTCAATAAGCCATTGAATTTTCCCTTTTTCTTCTTAAAAAGTATGGAGAATATGTCTTCCCAAGTATGGAATATTGTAACCAATCCCCATAACATCTTATTCCACCATGGCCTCATCAAACTACTTGTCTTAGTCGAGTTGGAAAAATAGGGTAAATCATGGGATGGGTTCATTTACCAATTTTGAAACCCTCACTTTACAATCAAGACTAGCAAGAAAACACTTGTTCTAGGGACTGTTACTCCATCCAAAACCCATTCTCCGAAAACTACGAACCCTCCTGCTCAAGCTATCCCTTTATCGGAACAAAAATCCAAGAAACTTGTTGATACCCCTGCAGCCTCATCGGGCAAGAAGACCAAGAATCCTATTGATAACTACCCATGCCTTCAACGTCTATTGATCATGCACCCAAAAAGCTACAAGAGGTAATTCAACAAGACTTCCCTGTAGTCCCCACAAATAGGAGAGGAGATAATTGATTAAAGAGAGGATCTTTTCGAAAGAGTACCCGAAATACAAGAGGAAAACCTTATGAGAAAACCTCTACCACTTCGTACCCTATCCAAGTATCCTTTGATCTCGAAATCCCTCATAAAAGACTTAGGGAAGTGTCTGAAGAAGAATTGGATCCTCATAGAGAGACAAAATCTGAATCTACTTCTCCTCATAAACCCCCTGTTACTCCTACCTCACAGATGCCTACCCCAGATCCCAAAACTGATAGACTTTCTACATCTTTCAAGGGATCCAAGCCCTCCTCTGAGATATATGATCATGCTCTAGCCATTAAAAATCTACAACAAGAAAATGTTCAGCTGTTGCAACAATTGGAAGAGAGGAAGACTTTTGATAAGAATCTTCACCATGAAAATGCAATACTACAAGCAAAGGTGAATTCCCTCCAACGATTGGTTGATCAAATGACCAATACCAATCGCAACCTCAGGGCAGAATTGAAATATCATAAGAGGCACAAGACAAAATCTTCAAAACAAGAGGGAGAAGCTTATAAAGCTAATCCTTCTCAACAAGTCTAATCATATGGGGCAATTCATTTTTGTTTGCAATGGGACCTGCAAAATCTTAGGTGTGGGGGCAATGTTGGGATCGTGATTTGGTTAAGTAATGATGCTGATTAAATCCTTTTTGACCGGTATTATATGTGTTTTTCACTATTTTGAAGAATTTTTGAAGGATTTTTATATCAAATCATCATAGAATATACTAGGTACGTATAATTGATGTTTTTTGATGGTTTTAAGCTTAATTTAGTTTGATTTGATGATCGCAAGAAGCTAATGTGTGATCTATGTGTCACATTGAAAAATTGCACAACGTTTTTCCATCCAATAGCTCATCCGGTACTCCATCAGGCACTGCATCCGATACTTCATCTGGCACTGTGTTTGACACTCCATCCAACACTAAAATTGTGGGAGAGTTGGCGGTTGTTATATCGACGGCCTGTGTTGGGTGAATCAGCGACATGGGTTTTGCTCACGCTCATGGCATCCAACTATTGAGCTCTTGAAATCTTGGATTGAGTTGTTATGCTAAGCGTTGAGTGGCTCGTTTGGTTTCTAGAAGCCACAAGCAGTTAAGACACATTTAATGGAATTTGTTGTTTTTAGAGGAGGTCGACCCTTCCAGTGGTCAACCTCTGGAATTGTAACTGTATAAATACCACAGTAGCGGTCAGACAAATAGTTAAGTTAAGACTTTCCATGAATTGCTAGAATCATTTTTTGTTGTGTAATTTCCATATACTTGTGAAAAACTGTGTTTTTAATTTAAATGCTAGAAGTGTGTTGATTCAGCTCGTGATTCGCTGTTGAGAAGTAACCATGACCTACTGGGGGACCCACCAATGGTCTGGGTGAATAGTTAGATAGTTAGCTTGTGCAATTTCCATTTCTTTCATTTTCCTGTATATGTGTTTTTATCATTTCACATGCCGTGTATTTGTTGTTCATAACTTAATTGTTTCAATTTCTTTTTTGCAGGTTGCTTGTGAAGGATAGTGTTAATATGTCATGTCTTTTTAATTAATTAGTAAATAGCTTGCAAGCTTAGCTACTAACTGTGTTGTGTGATTAAATGCTAGTTTGAATTTCTGCAGATTGAAGTAGAATAGATAGAACAAGATATTGAGTAAAATAGAGTATTGAGTTAATGCAGAATCTAGAGTTTCTTTGGCAAAGTTTCGATGGGTGAGTAGTTGCTAATTTTGATTTTGATTCTTAGTTTGCTTATTTATTTTGCTCATCAATTTTCCTGTCATATGCTGAGATAGAAGTAGAATTTGAATTATATTTTTAT
>JZKD02S1666769.1:35930-46131 GCA_000966675.3 Picea glauca
AGAAAAATATTCAGGCCCGAGAGAAAGGCCCCCAAGCTCCCCTCATAAAGGAGAATCAAGCCACAATCAATATGTTGGACTACCAACAAAAGGTAACATAGAAGACCTCAGGGACTGCCACAAAGAAAATGGAAAAAAAGAGAAAATAATAAATAGAAGAGGAAAGGAAAAAGAAATCTTGATAACAAGTGGGGAATCCACAACAAAATCACCTCCAAATCTCTCCCCAGAGCTCCCATTCTTTTCAAAATATGAAAGACATGACACTTCTGACAGTGACACAGACCTAGAGATCACCCAACCAGCTACAACAAAAAAACAAGGAAGAAAATCTCATAGAAACAAAAGAGAATTGGTTGCAGACAGAGAGGAGTTAGGCATCCAAAAAAAAATAGAGCAAGCACTAAAAAAAGAGGGGAAATCAAGGAAAAATAAGTCATCCCATCATAAGGGAGAAACATCTCAGCCCTCTAAAGGGGGGGGGGCAAAACCCTATGATAAATGATGAAAGTTGTCTCTTGGAGCTGTAGAGGACTAGGGAGTAGGGATAAAAAAGAAGAAGTTTGAAAATTACTAAAAACAAAAAAGCCCTCAATCCTCCTACTCTAGGAGACAAAAATGGGGGACCTGGAAACCCTCCAAGAAATGCAAAGAATCTGGGAAAAAGGGGAAGGAAAAGAAATCAGTTCCAGAGGAGCCTCGAGAGGAATAGGTACAATCTAGAACATGGAAGAATTCAAGCTAGAGGAGCAATTGTAGTCCCATTTCTCGCTGAAGGTATCTCTAACTAGGAAAGCCACAAGTATGGTCTACTCAATCATAAATGTTTACATGCCAAATAATTATCTGGAAAAATTTGAATGCTGGCAATCCCTTCAGGATCTGGCCAATAAAAACACCCCTCAAAAATTGATTATTGTCGGGGACTTCAACACTACAAGAGGATTAAAGGAAAAATGAGGGGGTACTATTGTCAGGGATTAATTCAGGGGGAAAATGGACGATCTAATCTCGGATTTGGACCTCTTTGATGTCCCCCCCTCTAAAGGATTGTACACTTGGAACAACAGAAGAGCAGGACTAGGTCACATTGCGACTAGGGTTGATCGATTTTTAATAAGAAACTCTTTCCTTGCCCACCCAGACAAAGCCTTCTCTTTGATCCTCCCATGGGAAGAATCAGATCATCGTTCTATCTCTTTACTGTTTGAACCACACAAAAATTGGGGTCATATCCCCTTCAGATTCAACCCCTTATGGATGGATCAGTCGGATTTCCTCCCCTTTATCTCACAAGTCTAGAACCAATGAATTATAGGTTCTCCAATCTACATATGGGAGCATAAGTTAAAGTTGGTGAAAGGACTCCTCAAAGCTTGGGCAAAAACCTCTTTGATCCTGATCCAGAACAAGGTTAAATAAAAAATGCTTCAACTAGAAAATATCCAAGGAGAAATGGAGACAAAAGAAGTTCAACAAAGCCATATAACGTTTGAGAAAAAAATTCATAAAGAGTACATTCAAGCGCTAAACGAAGAAGAAATCATCTGGAGACTAAAATTCAGAAGTCTATGGTTGAAAGCAGGGGACCAAAATACCTCCTTCCTCCACAGGCAATCAAAAGCCAGACTTTGGTCAAATCAAATCTCTGAAATCAAAACTCTAGAAGGAGAAATCATAAATGAATTCGACCAAATCAAAAAACAAACTTCCAGTCATTTTCTCAAGCTATGCACCTCAAATAGAATATCAGAGGAAGCCCTCGATGACTCTCTTCTTAGCCATATCCCATTTTTTTTTTTGGATGAAGACAATCTAAAAATCAACCGACAAATTGAAGAAACATAAATCCTAAAAGCAATCAATCAATTAAACAAGGATAAATCTTTGGGGCCAAATGGTTTTGCCCTTAATTTCTATAAAAAATGTTGGCAAATAACCAAGTAGGATTTCATCACAATGATAAGATTCGTGCATAAATAATAAAAAAATGGGAGGAGCCACCAACTCCTCCTTCTTAGCACTCATACCAAAAGAACATGGTGCATCTACCCTAGATAGATTTAGACCCATTTCTCTTTGTAATACATCGTATAAAATCATGGTCAAAATCATTGCTAGCAGGTTGAATCCTTTTCTCATATCTCTAATTCTTCCTAATCAAGGAGGATTTGTGGCAGACATACAAATATGGGACAACTTTATTCTAGTGCTAGAAGCAATCCACTCCAACAAATCTCGAGGGAAATTATGTATGGAAATTAATTTGGATATGGAAAATGCATTTGATAGATTAGAACATGATTTTATTTTCAAAGTTATGAGAAAATGTGGGTTCAATCAAGAGTTTTTATCCTAGACGAGAGCTTGTATTGTGTCCCCTTGGATCACCCCCTTCTTAAATGGACGACCAACTTCCTTCTTTAGGGCCTCTAGAGGACTAAGGCAGGGCTTCCCACTCTCCCCTCTTCTGTATGTGATCATGGTAGAGACTCTCAATCGAATGTTGGAGTGGGAAAGCATCAACAATACAATCCCAAGAATCAAAATAGCTCAGGGTGTAGAACGTATCAATCACTCACAATTTGTTGATGATTCGATTCTCTTGAGTGGAGCTTAAAAAATTATGGCAAGAAGAATAAATCAAGCCCTGGACACCTTCCTCTTAGTTTCAGGTGGGCTCCTAAACAAGGCAAAATGTCAAATCTATGCGTGGAATGTTTCAACTAATAGCAAAGTAGGGATCACTCAAATTATGGGCTTTTACATCTCAAGTGATTGGAAAACTTTCAAATACCTTGGACTACCTTTGTGCTTAAAATCGCTCCCTGGTGAGTATTGGCACCTCTTTCTTAAAAAATTCAGGGATAAGATGGAGTCTTGGGGGTCAAGGTGGCTCAATCCAGTGGGGAGGGTGATCCTGATCAAATAAGTACTATCCACCCTACCCCTCTTCTGATTATCCTCACTCCTGGCCCGAAAGAGAGTTTTGAAAGATATGGCCCAACTCATTCTCAAATTCACGTGGCAAGGGGGAAAATCAAACTCCAAAAAATTTCATCTAGTGAACTGGGATACAATATCCTCACCCAAAAAAAGTGGGGGACTGGAAATCAGAGACCCTGAAGTGACAAATATAGCAATGGGAGCCAAGCTTCTCTGGAGGATAGTGTCGGGAAGAAAGGAATGGTGGAAAACGACAATAATAAAAATATATAGGTTGGGAGTAAGAAAAATATACATGGACAACATGCCTGATTCCCATCCTGGATCACAAATCTGGAAACTCATAAGAGTCGCAACCCCATTCTTTAAGGAGCATCTCTCGTGGATCCCTGGAAATGGAAAACTGATCAGGATATGGCAATATATAATTTTCGGAGTTGATATCACCTCCCAAGAGGCAGAACTTGGGGACATGAAAATATGGTTGATTGTCGAGAAAAAACTCACTCTCTTCGACATCTCAATATGGAACGAAAATGGTAGCTGGAAGGAGTGGAGTCTGGGAGGCGTCCCTGCTCATTTGTCCAATCAAGCTCAAGTTTTGATCTCAAACCTTAAAGGAGCAACACCTATTCTCAGAGATATTCTAGACAGTTGTGGCTGGGGAACATATGGGTATTCAATAAAAGAAGGATACAACACTCTTCTATCATCTTTAAGGGTGATCCAAACTTCAACAAAATGGAAAAATGTTTGGAGCCAAGATGCTCTGCTCAAAATAAACATCTTTATTTGGTCCCTAGCACATGGAAAAATCCTAACGAGTGAAAACCCGATGAAAAGAGGTTTCCACGATCCATTCACCTATCCCCTTTGCCAAAATAGTCAAGACTCCATCCAACAACTCTTCTGGGATTGCTCCTTTTTTACAACAGTCTGGAACGTTGTTTATGGAGATCAGGATCATCAAACAAGATGGCCCTCTTAGATAAAACCCTGCTTGGAAAATTGGAAAAAATACTACCAGGGAACCTTTCGGTGAAAACCAATATTTAAAAGATTGTGTAGTTCCCTCCCCAAGTACATTTGCTGGCAGATCTCGCTAGCAAGAAAAAAACAAATTTTCCAGGGAAAATGTTCCCATCCCCGAAGTGTCGCATTAAATCTATGAACATAGAAGATCCACCCAATTGGAGTATCCCATAAAAGGTTTGGATCACAAGCTTCAACCTCCATTCTGGTAAAAATTCTCACTCAGTGCAAAGATCGCGTTGGTAGCTTCATACTCTTCATATAATAAAGTAGAGGCTTATGCATTACTCAAAGGACTCCAACTAGCAAAGGCCTGCCAAATTTCCAATCTGAATGTTATAGGCCACTTCAAGACAATCATAAGGATGATGGTCTGTTATAACAAGATTTTCCTCACCCTATGAAATCTTGCACAGAAGGCCCTTTTACATTTCCCTATGCAGACTTTTCATCCCTTTTTGCAAATCCCAGAGCTAAAAATGCATTTTTCCACATATACGCACCTTGCCTACTATACAACATGCGTATATGCAGGTTACACCACTACAACCCGTGTACATCGGGAAATGTGCCCAAAATTGAAAAATGGTGTCGGGTTTCCATGTCACGACAGGAGATCAATGGTCCTTGGCCTTCCATATACTAGAAACGTGCTGACTCAGCCCTTCAGTTCCATTTGAAGGATATAAATGGGCCAATACCGAGCTATGGAAAATGGGAGAAATAATTCAATTTTGAGAGAAAAGTTACTCTGGAGGAATTATTCGCTTCACATTGAGTCTGCATCCCTTTGTCCTTTAAGTTTGAACATAGTGTTCATCCACCAAGCTCTTCCCTTATTGATTGAGAACTTCATTGTCTCTCTCTTCTATGATCTTGCCTTTGGTGGAGAATTGAAGTAGTGGAGGCCCAGCTGGAAGGAACTTAGTTTCTCGGTACCGAACCGTGCTGACACATAAGTCTATAACTTTTTCACTTTTGTTGAACATATCTTAATAAAAATACTCTTTTCTCGTCTAATTGATATCTTGCAAATATTTGAATTATTATCCCATGCGTGTATTTGTTATGAATGTTAATGGATTATGCTATTGAATGTGCTAATATCATATATTATCACCATATGCTTTCTTTTCTTGGTTGTTGAGGACTAGTTGCAGGTATATTTCTTTAGGTCAAGTGCTCAACGATGGACTCCATCGAACGTCTAGACGAGGTAGGCCTTTTATCTTGTCTTGCTAGCATATTTTTTTATATAGCATACTTGAGAATAGAGTTGATTTTTGTAGTCATTTCTGTCTGTTGTGATTTTCCCCTAGCCATAGAGAGATTTTCCTCATAACAGAATTGACGACCATACTGGGGATTGAATCTTCTTTTTTCGGGGTTTGGAGTGTTTTTCTCCTTAGATTTCTCTCATTCATATTGTGTTTCTTGTCGTATCATTCCTTGACAACCTCTGTTCACTCTGGGTCTGAGTCTTCCAACCTTCTCCTTTGCCTAACTGTGTTTTTGACACACATACGTGGGTTTTTTCTTAACAATCGTGTATATATGCGTGTTGTCCTTCTACAAGCTGTGTACATACGCGCTATTCCCTTGAAGAATCGCATACATCAACCTCTTTTGCTTGTTTGTTGGGTTTTGTGGTTGCTGGGTAGATTTGATGATTGCAGAGTCTTCTTGGGTCTTTGTAGTGACTATTAAGTGTTTGTGGGATCACAGGAAACCTATCTTTTGTTGAATTTTTGGGTGGTGCCTTTCTCATCATATTTTCATTTTGATTGTCCTTGTACATTGGGCTGGGTATTCTGCTCCTTGGTATCCTACTTGAGTTGTCTCTTTCTATACACCGTAGAGTTTATATATCAAGTTGTTGTTCAGTCCATGCATTTTCATTTTTCTTATATTGAAAATACAAAAGTATTAGGCATTTTACATTGATTGGCATTTTGATATTTTGAGTCTTTGTCATTTATCTTAGTGCATGTAAAGAAAGATTGCATTTTTATTTAGAATTGCAGAGTTGAAATTGAAAATTGCATTGTTTTAAGAAGCATATCATACATTGAACATTGAAGTTGGGACTTTGCATTGTATTCATATTTACTTTATTTTCCGAGTCACAACATCACTAGTTTCACCACCGTACCTTTTGAGTAAGCACAACCATTAAAATTAACGCTAGAATTTAAAATTGATTAGTAATGAGTTTATTTTTTAGGGTGCACAAACTAGCTCAGGATTTAGTGCCTTGCAATAGGATTTTGTGAGTAAACTTCTCCAAGGCTATTAAATTAACATATGTGTCTGACTAAGGGAGTGGATAAATCCATTGTATAATCGGTAATATTAGAAGGCTCTGCTTACACCAGAGTTAATCACGAGGTCGTACGAGGTTGGTTGAAAGGATATCCCCCTGATACCTTCTTAGCGTCAGAGATATTTTTGGGGATCTATTGGTATCTAGGGATCTTGCTAGTGCCCTTACCTCCGTGAGAGGCGGTGCTTTCAAGGTTTCAGGATTTGTTACCCTGCTCATACGGTAGAACTAACTTATGATTGCTCGCATGTGCATCAGTTATACAATGGTTTCTTAGTTGCTTGACTTAGGTGCCACATAGGTTACTTGCAGGGGTTATTCTGCAAGTACCCTAGGTCAGATAAGGGTTGGACAACACATAACCTTTATGGAGGATTACCTCTCTAGGGGGATCTGATTGACTGGTTGTTAATCCCACGAGGGCTCTTATAACTGATTATGTTACCTCTGATCTTTAGCAGGGAGTCTCATGCCCCTCTTGGCAGACACATGCCTACTTTAGGGAGGGAGGCCCCTTTCAACCACTTTATCCCATTTGTGTGCATATTGGTCGTTTGATTATTTTTGGTGTTCTCTTTGATTACTAGTTGACCTTAGGATTTGTTTTTATATCTTGAGTCTTAAGTCATCGTGGAGTCAGACCAGCTTCCCCGCCGGTCTCGTCGCTTGTTATAGTTACCTCCAGATTTCGAGTATTTACCTTCTAAAAGGCACAGAGTTATTAGACATGGTACACACACCTCCACTTTTCAGACTTGTGATTCTACAAGGATGAGTACTGAACTGAGTCATTAGAATACTGGGAGCCCTTAGACTCCCACACCTACTATAGTTAATGGAACCCATTTGACTCCTGCAACCACAATGGTTGTATTGTTGGAGGGACCTATCATCACTATTGCACGTCCTATAGTGAATGTTCAATCTATTTCCACGAACCCATTTGGGTCTCTTGGTCACTCACCGGGCTATAATGTTCAGTCCATCCCTATGGCCTCTAGTCCTTTTTCCTATGGTATGTCGAATTTTACTTTGCAATTTTCAAACTCCATCCCAGTTGTTGGCCCTAATGCTAGCATTAGAATTGGGGGCACAACCCCTCCTTATACTCCATTCTCATTTGGTGGATCTCAGATCCCTCAAACGACTCATGCTATGGGAGGCATTCATTCTTTTAAACCCGGGTATAATCCTCTTGCTTATGGGTGGAGCAACCAACTTGGCGGACAAGCTTATGCTCAAGTTCTGTCTTATACCCTTACCTCCTCAGTGTCAATTTCGACCAACACATTTAATGGTTACGAAGCCCACATTAGATGCCTTCTCTATTGATTACATATTTTTGTTAGTCCCCTCTCCATTACAGATTATATTTTAATTTTGGTCAATAATAAATATGTTGTTGTAGAGTAATTAATATTATATTTGTGACTCATATATTATTTAAATATATAATAACTGTAAATTCAACAATATACATGCCTTTTAATTTTAATTGAATACTTAATCACTGTGATCATATGTTATGAAATATGAAATAACTTTAAATCCAACATTATACATCCCTATGAGCAAAGCATTAATTACATTACTACAGATCATCCTTTTAATTGAATATTTTAAAGACGATCACCCTTTTGATTGAGTATTTCATAGAAGATCCCCAAGAACACAGGAATTTCTTTAAAATAAGGAATGGTTAGGTATGGAGTGCACCCAAGGGTGAAAAGAGGTTTCTAATTGGATTAGTTGGCTTCAATAATGGATCCCTACTTGAGATTTGTTCCACTCACGTGGCAGTGCATTGGTTCCAAATTTGATTACACCTCGGGGTTCCATCTCCACTTGAGATGACAATATTTATTATTAAGGGAAGTGTTGAGGTTTAAAAGCAACGGGGTTAAGACATCTCATAGAGATAAATGATATCCGAGAAGCTTGTGTCACAAAAATTATTGACAAGCTTGGAACATATAGGGTATGTTGGTAATTTCACATTGGTTGGGATATTTAATAACCTCATCTTCACTCGTCAAGATGATGTCAAGTGTCTCCACATATAAATTCCTCCCAAAGGATGTTAGGTTTTGATCAAAATCTTTCTTTTGCAGAGAAAATACCATCAAAATCCCCCTGAGAACCCCTCTGATAACTTCTTCCTCGTCTTCAATCGGTCAAGTAGTTCTTGCAAAAACACTATAAACTAGCATAGGTAGGAAAAGAGAATGTATGACAAAATACAATATGGATATCCTAAAAAAAAAATAATGATAGGGTGGATATCTTATAAATTTTTTTTGTTTATTTATTTATTTATATATATTATAATTTTATGGTAAAAAAATTAGAGATTAATCAAAACATTTTTTCAATAACATATATTTTTATGAGAGAATAGCCAACAAAATAAATATAAAGTAAATGTAATTAGATCTTTTTCAATAATATATAATAAAAAAATAGAAGTATTAAAATGGGAGAGTAGAGTAATACACACTAACAATGCGTCAATCACTCTATTGAATTAATGTAATAGATACATATAAATACAACAAGTTCTGTCTTAAGATAGTCAAACTATCTTGATCACACAATCATCTACTTGAGTAAATATCTCAACTTCACACCATTCTATGACTCTTAGTTGAAGAAAATATCTCTTACAACCAACTATTTGACAACCTCCTAAAGACTAGGATCAAACCAGTGATGTAGATATTGTTCTCTACCTCACAAACATAATCTCCTCACACATGATTAAGACAAGTAGGAGTGACATATTCCAACACTCTCCATTAATGAGTATTTTTCTTAATCTCCATCAACTGACGTCTTCATTAACTACTTCTCTTCTGCAACATATCATCCACAATTAATTGAAGAACCTCCTAGTCAACAAAGTCTACTTTTGGTCCATCCTCGCTTTCATCTCATACCTCAATCATACATACATCATCAAATTATCAACGTCCATATAAAGGAACAACCATCCATAGGTATACATGGGTAATCAACCACTACAATCATCGGTTTGATAAGAACATCCTTCATATACATGGTTCATTTAACATGTTGATGAACTTCCCTTGAATGTAAAACTTCACCTCCCAGAGTCTAAAACCAATAACATGGTCCACCCTTAGTGTTAAATAACTCCACAATAGAGGCTACTACACTATACCAATAGGTTATCCAAATCATCAAGGATACATGGCAAAGGGGTAAGCATGCTTATCGAGTCTTATAACAATATGTCCTTTATGTGTTACATACATAAATAAGGTACATACATTACATACTCCACTCATTGAGATACCAGGTATACATTCAAAATTTTCAAAGACCACTACATAGAACATAACATGACATCATAGACTTGCTATAAATACAATGTGTGACTCACATTAACATATAGTCTTGAGTCTAGTTTATTCATCCTCACATAAATTTTACATGTATTGTCCACCATCATTTGATTTTTGTTGTTGTCATCTTCATCGTTATCTCAACACTGTCATCCACTTTCCTTCGACTAAGCTTTCTTCACTATGGGCTTCATCTTTGAACTTTCATCTTCTTCATCTTGTACTTGCAAGCAACTGGTCATTGATGTCCATATTAAAAACAATTCATGTACCAAGATACACAAGTACCATCCATTGTACTCGCCAATTCTCTAAGAATCCTTTTCACCTACATGGTTCATCAACACATTAGACAATTGTATATATACAACATGTTGTGTTCAATGTTATTTTTATTATAAATGCTTTTAGGTGTAACATAAGAAATTAAATATCCTACAAAATCTATATTCACATTTGTGATATAAATCAAATACTTTTCTTTTTCATTCAACTGCAGATTTAATTATCCAAGCAATTAACTTTGCATTCTAAT